>MUZC01001119.1:31548-42874 GCA_002072015.1 Radix auricularia | reverse complement strand
TATGTTTGGAGCTGTAAGACCAATGACATATGTTTGGAGCTGTAAGACCAATGTCACGTATATTCTAATGTCTGTTTACAACATGATTATTACCATGTTTTTTAAGAGCTAAATCAACTCTGTGACTTTTAATAGGTTCAAACACCATGGCCTTATGTCTTTAGTAGGGCTGCGGAAATTACCGATTAATTTCTCGATTAATCGGTAAATGTTTTTATCGATTAAAATTATTTTAATCGATAAAATGGTGATTAAAATTTATGGATTGTTTTTAATTATTTTTTTCTCCGATTTATTAATAAATAATTAATTATTAATAATAGTTTTTTTTTTCTTAAAGTACAAACTGCTACATTTAAAAAACAGACTCTAAAAGTGTAAACTTAGAAATAACCTATTTTATAAGGACAATGATACAAAAAAAAAACAACATTGTTTTTAATTAACAATAACAAAATTTAAATTCATTGGCATTATATTGAACTACTTATATTTGAATATATCTCCTAACAATATTATATTTTAAATTAAATAAAATACTTAAGTTATGGGCATTTTTAAAAATGCCATAAAAGGGCACAAAATGCAAAGGAAAACAGCGTAGTGAAAAAGATTATTATGAGGTCTTAGAAAAAAATCATAGCTTTTGAACACGTTGGATAAAAAGATGATCTTTATGTTTGTGTTAATCATCAAACAATTTCTATATAGCTGTATTACTTGTATATTTTAAAATTAATTTGAAATTTTCACCCAAGTGCCTAAACTTTGATGCGTTACTTAACTTATTATTATTTCTAAATAGGTTTTAAAAATAACTCAATAAAAAAAAAATTCCATTGCCTCTTTTTATTACTTCTCTTGAAATTTTCAGTTGAATACATCTCATACATATCTATTTTTAGCTTAACAAAATTATTGATTAATTAATCGGCAATTTCTCAAAAGTTAACGATTAAATTTAATTTAATCGATAACAGCCCTAGTCTTTAGGGAATAAGACATTTCCCTTAGCTGTCTTGATCTTTGTAACTGTCTCAAGAAATCATTCTCAAGTGGTAGTCATTGTCTCAACTGTCTACAGAAATTATGGTCTTGACAGTCAGTCTACAGAAATTATGGTCTTGACAGTCAGTCTAAAGAAATCGTTGTCAAGAGTAAATTATGGTCTCATTTTCCTTCAGCAAACATTCTCACTTTACAGTTTGCATAAATTATTTATGCTAATTTCAAAGGTTACAATGGTTAGCCACATTTAAACAACATTTTTGTGGCCTCTGTAGATATATATAATTTATATATATATATATTTATAGATGATACAAAAACATGTTCCTTTTTAAAGAGGAACATTCTTGTGATCCAGAAATAAAGCAATTATTATATTAGACTTAAATACTACAACGGTTGTTTTGAAGTTGCTCTGAATTTCTTTTCTACGAGCAACCCCATTACTCTCCTCAAAGATTGGTCGACTCAGTCAAGGCATCAATCACATTTTCATCACAGGGAACACGGCTTAAATCTTTGGAAAACGCCACACTTGATTCCACCCACTTCTCAGTAGATAACTTGTCTGCCGATGGTATCCGGGAGACAGAAGCTTGACAAACATTGGATACCGACTGATTGCTGGATTCTGGGCTGGATAACAGCACCTGCTGGTGGTGACTTGACACGTGAGGCGGAGCGAACTGGCTGCTGATGTCTAAGGCCGATGTTTGAGTTGCCAGGTTTAAAAGTGCCTGCTGGTCGCAGGGGCTGTGTAAACATGCGTTGAACTGGTTCGTTGAGCTCCCGTTGGATGATTTCAGGGACCAGGTTGAACCTCTGCTCTTCTGCAGAGTGGTTTGAGACAGGGGAGGGAAATTCTCATTGTCAAGGAAAGGCAACTTTTGGCCAGGCGTTGGCGATGACGGGTTTAACGGTTGTCGAGTCTGCCATTGAGCAGAGGAGGACATGGGGGATGGGCACGACGACCTGCCCCCTAAAGTTTGATGAGACCTGGAGTTGAAGGAAGAAGATGGGCTGGCATTTGGGGATGTGAGATGTTGCTCTGTCCAAGACCCTGGATGATCCCTGATGTTGCCACTTGGCCCCAGGACTTCACTTGCTGCCGCTGGGCCAGAAGATATACGCTCTAAGGGTCTCTTGGGTTTTGAAGTTCTGACCAAGGGAGCGTCCAACGGGGACGCCAAAGACACAGACTGAGGTGGCAAACACGATGGGGAGATGAGGAGGGATGCAATCTCAGAGGAATGACCCCACTGCTGCGGTATATGATTGCCTCTCTTGGGCCTGCAGTCAAGGCCCCTGGTATTCAACAGCTTACCATCTGAAGTGTTTGTTACTGGGACATAGTTTAAAGTTTTAGGAGGACTGCGTCTTTTGGGTTGTTTTCTATTATCTGACCTTTCACCCTGTGATGAGCACCCTGGTGACTCCCGATTGGTCAAGCTGCCAGAGAGTTTCTTGTGGTTGTTGTTTGTTCTGTCAGCGTCTGAGGCTGTGACAGACTCCTTGCTGTCATGGTTAACTTTCTCTGGGTTCTCAAAAACTGACGACTGGCTCTCGCATGATCCAGAGTCACCTTCCATCGTCGAGTCACTGTTGGGGCTCATCATGTCCGAGCTCTCTGACTCCGCCTCACACCCGCCGTGCGCCCCAAAAATGCCAAGGTCGTTTCTGGCGCCCGCCTTGATCATGTCAGTGTAGACCTGATCCCCAGGACTGGTCTCCGCAGCCCCCTCACAGCTCTCAGTTCTGCTGGCCTGGCGGGACATCTCACACATGCTGCTCTCGGTCGCTGATATTCCTGCATCACTGGCCGCTTCATTGGGCTGCCGCTCCTTTTCGTAAAAAATCTGATTTGTAAAATAGAAAAAAAGGCGTATGTCATAGATTTAAGAGGCTTTATAAACTGTGTTTTTGGCAGCTCTACAGTTGGGACTAAATGAAGATCTTAGTGGACTTTTATTAACAATATAACCAGGAAATTAGTTGAATGATATGGGTTGCCTTGATCCCAGGACTTGCCACTCTTTTGAATGCATATTTTTGTATATAATAAAAAATAATAATAATAAATTGATAACCTATATAGAGCTGCACACAACATTAAAGTAATAAAATACATACACGTATTAGTGCATTCATTAAACAACGTATTAGTGCATTCAATAAACAACGTATTAGTGCATTCAATAAACAACGTATTAGTGCATTCAATAAACAACGTATTAGTGCATTCAATAAACAACGTATTAGTGCATTCAATAAACAACTTTTAGTGCATTCAATAAACAACGTATTAGTGCATTCAATAAACAACGTATTAGTGCATTCAATAAACAACGTATTAGTGCAGCATTCAATAAACAACGTATTAGTGCATTCAATAAACAACGTATTAGTGCATTCAATAAACAACGTATTAGTGCATTCAATAAACAATCACATCCAAACAACCACATAAATGATAGCTCGGTACTCATTGGCTTTGTTTTCTACAACTGTTTTAAGAAAGGGTTGACAAACCTTTAAAATTATCATGGATTGTCCTACTATGATTAACCCACTAACAAACAGCTCTGGCCAATATTATTTGACTCTTAATGCACCAAGGCACGATAATGCGCGCCACTTCGTTTTTACCAAAGCGCGGTAAAGCGTGCATCGATAGCACTCTCTTTAGAAACGAAATCACAGAATTTAAAAGCTATCCAGTGTAGGACAGAAGATGTGTTTAACTTCCGGAAATGGTGGTGATTGCCTTTGCTCGTGTTTACGCCCGGTTCGCGAACTTTCATGGTAGTTTTTAATGGTTGTTTTTTTTTTTTTTGAAGATGTTATTTTGCTATATTTTATTGTAAAAATAATAGTACTTATCTACAGGTAAAAATAGTTTTAAACTCAAGACGGTCTTTTGGATACTTAACTAACCATTTTTATCTTAAAAGATGAAGTCAGTATGATTATAATATTATAAATGCATTTTTAGCAATTTTTTAAATTTCATAACCAGTTGATTGCAATTTGGTAAATTCTTACGGTACTGGGGCGGTAGATTTTAGAAAACGTTATGGCGCATTAAGAGTTAACAACACCTTACAAAGATGATTGTGTTTTTACAGCCCTGCAAGTGGCAGTAAAAGAAAAACAAATTGTGAAACAAATGTTATACACAAAATTATTGTGGGCAATTTACAAGTCAGGTTTTTTATTTTCAATTTGTTTTTTAAATGCCAGATTCCATACAAGAGATAAATTTGATTAAATATATCAAGAAACTAAAGCTATCACAATGTCGTCAATCTGTGGTACAAATCATTTCAAGGATAGACCAAATTTTAAAAAAATTAAGACACAAATAAACTGCTCTTTTATTTCCCTCATGCCTTTGAAACATTTTAAAAAAACTGACCCTCTTCTGCTTTAACTTGTCCATGACATCAGTCACGTCTGCCATGTTGGACGGAGCATTCATTTCTAGCTCCATGAACTGTTCTATCACCTGGGGTGTGTGCGTAATTTTCTTTATCTAGTGGGAATAGACAAAGATAAACAATAACATTAACAACTTGTGCGACAGCTGTTTTCTTTAGTCAATCTAGGACAACACTGCCAGCAATTGGCCAAAATATCTGGGACAACATAGGACAACACTGCCAGCAATTGGCCAAAATATATGGGACAATATGGGTCAACACTGCCAGCAATTGGCCAAAATATTTGGGACAACACTGCCAGCAATTGGCCAAAATATATGGGACAACATGGGTCAACACTGCCAGCAATTGGCCAAAATATATGGGACAACATGGGTCAACACTGCCAGCAATTGGCCAAAATATTTGGGACAACACTGCCAGCAATTGGCCAAAATATCTGGGACAACACTGCCCGCAATTGGCCAAAATACTACTTTCTTAGCCCTATCACGTAAAGAATCTAAAGGGAAAATATCATAAAGATGGAGATCTCATTACAAAAATTCTATGCTATCTCATCTAAATGTCAAGTGGAGTAGATTTTAAAAAAATAAAAATACTAATAATAATCCAGAGTAATAAAAAAACACATTTTGCTAATATTCCAACCAAGGATAATAAATAAAATGAAATATTAATTACTTATATGTTTGCAACTGTACTTTAATGTATCATTCTGTTGTATGCTCTGTAGAGAGTTTTTGAAATGAAAGATTTGTACAGTACAGTATTCTTCTTTTCAAGTTGGCCATTTCTTAGTCTCATTTTCTTAATCAAACTTAATTACTTATGTCAAACCTCCACATTTAATTAAACTTTTAGAAAAGAAGAACATGACAATGCTGAGATAAAATGAAATTGTCCAAACTATTTAAAGTAGTACACAACAAAGACATTTTTTTTAAAAAACAGACTACAAACAAACCGAAGATTGCTTGCGGGGCCTTTTGGTTTTTTTGCTCATCTTTCTCCCACCACTGGAATAGTCCATCCCCTCATTTTCTCCCCCTTTCTTAAGAAGGACAAACTGGCCATCCTCAATCTCTTCGGCTGGCTCAGGCTCATCTGTTGGACAAAATAGTAATTCAATGTATTTCTGTATTTGTAGTCACGTTTTATGAAACTTTAAAATTTTTTATTGTTTAGTGACATACTCGTCAAATATTACTTTCATTTTCTAGTTCACTTACAAAGGATTCACAAATTTGTTCAATTTTCTTCTCACTGTCATAAAATGAAAATAATTTAGAAACCGTTTTAAAGGATAAAATTTAAATGACAAGCTTTAACTCTTAAAGTGCTATAAGGTTTTTGGAAAACTTCCGCCTCAGTCCCGTAAGGATTTCCCGTATTACGATCAACCGGTTATGAAATTAAAAAATTTGCGTAAAATCCATTTATAATATTATTGTCATACTGACTTCATTTTTAAGGCTAAGAATGGTTATTTTACGCATCCAAAAGACCGTACTGAGTTTGAAACAATATTTACCTGTAGTTTAGTACTATTATTTTAGTAATGAAGTATAACGAAAACGTATCTTCGAAAAAAAACCCGTTAAAACTACCAAAAAACATCGCGAATCGAGCGATAACACTAGTGCCGGCAACGGCCGCCATTGCCGGAAGTCGAATGCATTGTTTTTCAAGCATTGAAGAGTTTTTACTTTCCGAGATCTCATTTCTAACGAGATTTGTATCTAGGGACGCATTACGACGCTTTAGGGATAGCGGGAAGAGACGCATTACGACGCTTTGCGACTTTAAGAGTTAAAGACAAAAAAGATATTTCGGATCCAAACACGTGACCACTAAAGACTATTGAGAGACCCAAATTATACAACAGTCTGTATTTGGTCACCGGCTATTCCCACAACCTGGTACACAAATCACGCTTAAAGTCAGACGAGCTGTTAAAAACTAGAAGTTGACTGACCCAGGCTGGACGAAGGCGACAGACTATCTGTGGCAGGTTCCTGGGCTAAGAAACTAGTGAATCTACTGAGGTAGTTGATCAGAGTGTTACACAGCCTCAACTCTCTTTCAAATGGCATCTTCTCTGCTTCAAGGTCATCTCTGAACAGAGGAATCAACAAAAATATTTAAAGAAAGTAAAACAATGAATACATTAGATTCAACAAGGAGCTAAATGAATCAAAACAAAGATCTCACTGTCAGTTTCATTCCCTTGGAACACTTTTAAAAAAGGGTAAAAATAAAAACGCTTCTAATCTTGTTAGAGTACCAAAAGAACATACCGCTTGAATTTTAAAAAAATATACATCTGATTTTACACTATTAGAGGAATGAGAAAGAATAAAAGGAAATACTAAAACATTTTTTTAAAAGTCTGTTTAAATCATCAACATTATTTTTTAAGCTACTCTTACAAACATAATTCCTTGCACACAAACTTGGGAAATCCTGCTCTCAATGTGTGTAAATAAAGATAAATATTAAAAAAAAACTAATGATAAGTGAGTCTCAAATGAAATATAAATTTATGGGCGCTGATTTTGAACAGTTATTGAATGCTGTCATATCTAGCTTGTGACTTATCCCCCCTGTGCACCTATCAACAACTCACACAGCCCCATGCACCTATCAACACCTTTCACACCACCATGCACCTATCAACATCCCACCCCCCCTGTACACCTATCAAAACCCCAAACACCCACATGCACCTATCAACACCCCACACGCACCTATCAACACCCAACATGCTCCTATCAATAACCAAAACGCACCCATCAATACCCCATATGCACCTATCAATACCCCACATGCACCTATCAATACCCCACATGCACCTATCAATACCCCATATGCACCTATCAATACCCCACATGCATCTTATAACACACCACATGCACTTATCAATACCCCACATGCACCTATCAACACCCAACATGCTCCTATCAATAACCAACACGCACTTATCAATACCCCACATGCACCTATCAACACCCCACACCCCCACCCCAAACCAGGTGTCAAATCAACCATTACTTACTCTTCTTTTTTCTTCTCAGCAGCAAACAAGCGCCTGTTGTCGTCTCTCATCCTCCAGCTCTCTCGCCTCTGCTTGTCCCTTGACCCCTGGTACTCTTCCTTCTCTCGCCTCTGCTTGTCCCTTGACCCCTGGTACTCTTCCTTCTCTCTCCTCTGCTTGTCCCTTGACCCCTGGTACTCTTCCTTCTCTCGTCTCTGCTTGTCCCTTGACCCCTGGTACTCTTCCTTCTGTCTCCTGAAGTTTCCCATCAACTGCCTCTTGAGTTCATACAGATCGTCAATCTCTAAACATTTCAGGTCAAAGCAGTCAAACAAACAACAAAATTTGACGTCACAGAGCTAAAGTTTGTGCATGCTAAATAAGAACCTAATATTTATTCCCATACTGATTTCCTCAACATTTTTATTCCAAATTTTTAAGTCAAAACTAACAACAATTTTACCACTTATTTCAGTAAAGTAAGACAAAATGAATCAGATAGAATTATTCATCTCACACACAACCTCATGAATCAAATTAATAGTTAACCAAATAATTTTATGAAAATAAAAATTAAATTTTCAAAATTCACAGTTTTAGAGAGAACTTGCTAAATGACAGCAAAAAATATCGTCAAAAAATTTACAGTTACCTTTCTTGAGTGTTGCTGCGGAGAATTTAGCACCAGACGAGCTCAGTTTTAGCTTCTCTTCCATTCCTTTTATATTACTGACTGCTTTAAAGTATGTCTAGAAGATAAAACAATGTGACATCACACAACAGTGGGAAAACAAAGTAAATGGAAAAGACGTAAACAAGGTAAGGGTAAACCTGAAAGGACGTAACAAAACAGCTGTTTTGTTACATCCTGTCAGGCTTACCCTTACCTTGTTTATGTCTTTTCCATTTACTTTTTTATAAGCCTGATTGCAGTCTCACCCCTCATTGTGTGTAAAAAAAATTGTTGAAATGTTGCTGAGCATTCATTTCTCATTTCAAATTTGTTTAAATGTATAATTGTCTCATCTATACAGACGTTCCTTGTATTAAAAATATTTTTTGCATCAACAGACCATGCCGGTCACAGGCCATCGCTATGAGGGTTCCACCCAATACCCAGCCGCCTTTGTTTTCCTAACTTCTGTTAGGTACCCATCAGGAGTTAGGACTCGGGGACACCCTTGACCCCAGGAACAAATCCCAGCCTTCAGTGGGATTCAACCCCATTTTAATGAAATATGGTTTCCAACAAATGATCTTTTATTTACTTGCGTTTGCTCAAATAGCTAATAGTCCTAACCTGTCAGGTACAAGTAAACAATTAAGGCTCTGTAACATTATATGAAAATTTCCCTTTTCAAACTGTTGTCTTACGTAGAAATTCAAGCCTATCATTTAAGAGTTTAACCCGATGTTATTTAGATAAAAATACTCACATCACGCTCTTCCCTCATCCGCCTCTGCTTGTCTCTTATTCCTGAAATCTCCTGTTTCAGAGTTAAATATTGCCTGCCAGAAAAATAACCCAGAGTTTTAAAGAAGTATTTTTATCTTTATCTTAGATATACAGACGCTCCTTCTATGCAGAAGATAATTGCGTCCACAGACCATGAGAGGTGATCTGTTGGCAAGTGATGCAGCGGTCACAGGCCACGGCTATAGGGGTTCCACGCATTACCCCAGCCGCCTAACTATTGTCCAGTTAGGTACCCATTCGGAGCTGGGTGACTCGGGGACTTTTTCTACTTATTGCCCCTTTCTATTTAATTTTTTTAAAAACCTTATTCCCTAATAAACAAGAAATATTATCTGATTGAATGTTGAATGTCATATGAATGATTTAAACTTAAAAAAACCTTATTCCCTAATAAACAAGAATTATTACCTAATAGAATGTTGAATGTCATATGAATGATTGAAACTTAACAATGCATTTATTCAATTACTGATAAATGTTCATTGACTTGACTACATGAAATTTGTGTAATAATAATAATAATAATAATAATAATAATAAAATGATAATTTATATAGCGCTGTATCCCAGCCAGGAGCCGGGCTCACTGCGCTTTACATGGAGATAACACTACATATATTAATTAAATAAACATTCATATCCTACTAACTACATAAAAGACCATACGTAGTACATCAGCTACATTAATCATTTAAAGAAATGTTGTTTCATTAATTTTCAAAATAAAGTTTGAAAAGATGTGTCTTAAGTGCAGTCTTGAAGGACTTAGTAGTTGAAATACTAGGGATGTGTAATGGAAGAGAATTCCATTGTTTGGCTGCACAAAAAGAGAATGACCTTTCGCCAAATGTTTTAGTTCTTGTCTTAGGAACACAGAGAATGCATGTATCTGCAGAAGAGCGTAGCTGACGACTTGGTGAGTAGACTGACAAAAGTTCAGTGAGATAGGAAGGGCATGAGTCAGAAAAGAAGTTGTGACACAGAACAGCCAGTTTGTAATCAATGCGGGCTTGTATGGGTAGCCAATGAAGTGATTAAAGTAGCAGAGTAACATGGTCATGTTTTTTTGCCTTTAGAACTAATCTGGCAGCTGAATTTTGAACTCTCTGTAGTTTTTCAATGCATTGTTTTGGAGCACCTGACAGAAGAGAATTGCAGTAATCAATACGAGCTAGAACAAGAGCACAGACTAGAGTTTTTGTTGAACTATCCGTTAAGTAATGACGGATTGAACTGATCTGACGAATGGCAGTATAGGCAGAGCGACAGATGTGATTGATGAAGTTGTTGGTAGACATGTTGTTGGAAATTATGTAGCCAAGATTCCTAGTCGATGTTTTGAACAGTATATCAGAACTAGCCACCTGAATAGAATTCGGAAGAGTCAAAGCACTGCGTGATTCATTGTTACAGAATAGCAGTGCTTCTGTCTTATTATCATTCACTAGAGCTTGCTTGGGAGTTGTAGGGAGCGCTGGGCAGAGGTAGTACCTTTTGACGCTGTGACAGCTGCACCCTTGGGTGGTCAAGCTCACTGGTCCTCGTCCATCTCTCGAAACTCTCACGTGTGGCTCCCAGCGCCACACCCCGGGCAACGGTCTCAGCTGACCGGCTAAACCACGTGAGGGGGTGGTGCTGACACGGCACCACTGGGCGTACGACTTCCTAGATGGAGCACCGGCCAGGGCGGACGAGTTCACATGCGAACTCAACGGCTACGTGTCCACGACCAAGGCGGGCCACCGATAAGGAGGAAACCGGCTGTGGTTAAGCTTGGAGAGGGATGGGCGCCGGCAAGCAATTCTTGCCCTAGACACACCATATGACTATTATACTAACTCAACACATACCGGCTCGGTCGTCGCCCGGGTTAACAAGGGCCGCGTCTACCATTGCACACCAGGATGGGGACGTAAAATCTACTACTGGTGCACCACAACCAACACCCCCATACAACCTCAAAAGAAGAGGAGACATAATTATTGGCACATGGAATGTAAGAACCTTTCATGCGACAGGAAAAGTGGAAGAACCGACCCACGAACTGGAACGATACCAATGGAATGTCATCGGACTATGTGAGACCTGATGGAAAAGCTTTGGTGAACTCGCAACAGAAGATGGACACAAAATCTACTTCAGCGGCAGGGAGGACAGACATGAACATGGAGTTGGATTCCTAATCCATAAAAATACAACAAACTCAGTCATTGGTTGTCGTCCTGTCTCCAGCCGCATCATCACCATCCGCCTGAAAGCAACACCCTTCAATATCACAATTATACAGACATATGCTCCTACATCCAGCCATGATGATAGTGAAATTGAGGCCTTCTATGACCAAGTACAGGACATCATGGATCA
>MUZC01001119.1:5877-18451 GCA_002072015.1 Radix auricularia | reverse complement strand
CATTCACAACACATCCCGCTTGTGTTCAGCACTTTTTCGCGATGCCTTCAATTCAGAGAATTTTTCAAAAATATCTTTCAAACAAATTTAGTAACAGTGACGGTTTATAGTCCTTTTTTATACTCTTGCCTCACCTTTTTCGTTGGTGATGCCGACTGAGTGTCAACTCGCGAATCAAAAAGAAAAAAAAAATATTAGCATAATTAAATACAGTTTTAGTCGTAACTGTAAGCAAGCACATAACACATTTTTACGACTGTCGTAGCAGCAGACGACCTGACCGGTTGTCGTAACGCTAGCCAAGCATATGTGGATTGGCTAGTGTTACGACTAGTCTAAAATCTAAATATTTTTTATTTTAGCAGATTTAGTCAACGTATCTGCTTTTCAGAATAATAACAAAAATTATTAGCATACTCATTATGATGTTTTTTTAAAAAAAATAATAATAAATTAAATTTAAAAAAAAAAACATGACGGCAGCGGGATTCGATCCCACTATCAATTGTGTCACATCATTGCAGAGCAACCGGACTATCACATGATCTAGCGAAGCTGATGAGAAAGAGTAATTTTTTAAAATTATAACTGTTTTTCATTTAATGGCTCAATCTAGATTTTCTTTTAAACCTTTAAAATTCATTAATAAGCTTATCAAGTGATCATGATATTTCATTATGAGAATTATGGTTTAGTATTTAAGTATTAGTAATAGCATATTTGAAAATTCAGAAAATTGTTTACGACATGTCGTAACTTGTCGTAACGGCAGACAACCCGGTCGGATGTTGCTGGCGTTACGACATGTCGTAGCACCAGCCACATCCGCGCGGGTTGTCTGCCGTTACTTTGTCGTAGCAGTAGTCAGTAGACACTCCGTTTACTAATTTTACTAAACTTCAACAGTTCTGACATAAACATATACTTACGTCCACCAACTTGAGTTATTGTAGCTTGAGCTTCTGCACTTTGCTGAACTTCAGCTTGATTTCGATTCATGCACGCCATGGTATTGGTTGTACTTTTAGTGTTAGTGTTAGCACTGTTTGTACTAGTTAGGGCTAGGGCTAGGGCACTAACACCAACACATACGTCGTTATCAACCATTATCTTCAATAGCAAACGATTCTTTAAATATTAAATGCAGAATCGCCCAAATCATTTAATTAATAAATTGTCATGCACTAAGCGAATAACAACATATAAATGGCTTTTTGCATCCTTTCAATGATGTGTAGAGTTGGAGAATGTCTCTTTTACTAATCGCAGCCATTTTGACTCTATGTTATCACGTGATCAGCAAAAGGAAGTAAACAAACTAAAACTTAGTTACGCTTGAAGTCAACTTGCTTAAAATTTATTAATTTACTGTTTTATTTTTTAATAGGCTAGTAAAATCTCAATTAGATCTATTTCTAAACCTGAAATAAATTTTCCTATTAAATTGTGGCAGAATTTTATTTTTCAGATTTCGCAGTTTTTTTTTTTTCATTTTAACTTTTGGGGTGTGAGCCTCATGAAGGACAGGTTTTTTAAATCTTAACTTAAAAACTAATAATAGATTATTAATAAGTATTAAGGACTGCTGTACTAATATGGTCCATGCTAGTGCCAACCAGGTGTTTTTACAAAATCCTAAATTCCAAGAACCAAATTCAATAAGCAGCTTTTCAAAGGCGTATCAATGAGAAAGAAAGGAATGGATGGGATTTTAGCTTAAGCCTGTTAGCTGTTTGATATAATTTTTGGTTCAGTCGAAAAAATTAAAGTACAAATTGCGCCACGGCGCCCACGGTCAGGGGGTCATCATGAATCTTAGTATTTATTGCGGACTTTGGACTTTTTCGCTTGGCGAGTCAAACAATTATTACTGTTTGTAAAGCCAGTGAATTCACTTATATCAATTGTATGATGATTATTGCTAAACTGGGTAGTGACATTTATATGGGTAAAATCGCTCATACTCATGGTACTAAATCATTCTGATTGATATTGATGATATCTGATCCATTCCTCCATCCATAGCTACGCCCCTGCCCCTACATTAATATCACTTAATCACTCGGACGCTGTGGCCTTGCATATGCAAAATACCCATTGAATGTGCTCGTGATATGTAGTGGAAAAGACGTGCACACTGTGAAAGATGAAATTATTCCCCCACCCCTTTTTTTTCTTTATCAAACACCACACCCGCCCAGTTCTTTGTCGCAAGACGACACTGGAAAAGCTAGATAGAACCAAGGAAAAGCTCGGTCGAATCACAAACTGAGATTTATCTGTGGTACTTTAAGAGCAACACTTTAACTACCGTGAAGGTCACTGCAAACGTAGAAGGGTAGATCTAGTACGATTTAAAAAAAAAAAAAAACTACAACTGAATGGTACGCCCCAGTGGCGTCGCTAGGGTTGCGGTGGGGGCGGGCCGCCCCGGGTGACTCCATCTGGGGGGGTGACACCAGACTGTAAAATTCTATATATTCTCTTTATTTGGCACTGGAAAACTCGGAGTTGTTCTAAGGGTTAAGTCGTAAAGGGGGGACACCATGAGCTACCGCCCCGGGTGACACCATGAGCTGCCGCCCCGGGTGACACCAAACCTAGTGACGCCTCTGGTACGACCGCATAGTCAGGAAGGAGCCATGTTTTCAAAAGCACAAGAATTGGGACGTGACTGAGACGGGCTTCATCTAGCCCATGGATCTCCAAACTTGTCTGCCGGAGGGCCGCATTGACTGAGACGGGCTTCATCTAGCCCAGGGATCCTCAAACTTGTCTGCCGGAGGGCCGCATTAACTGAGACGGGCTTCATCTAGCCCATGGATCTCCAAACTTGTCTGCCGGAGGGCCGCATTAACTGTCAAACAGCAGTTTGGGGGCCAAATACTAACCCCAATTACTAAGTCTTGTGGTAAACTATAGGTAAAAACGGTATTTTTTTTGGTGATCAAAAAGTATCCAGGGGCCGGATCAGAGGGCCCGGCGGGCCGCATCTGGCCCGCGGGCCGTAGTTTGGAGATCCGAGATCTAGACCCCTCAGGGCCTCAGCCGACGCCGCGCGCCGAATAAGCCGCCAAATTTTCGTTCGCCTAAAATCCGCCGGAAAATATGCGGCGCGCCACATTACCCAATTGGTGATTAACTACACCGCATTTTTTTATTCATGACAATTATTTTTATAAACTGATATTCTAAGTTGACTATCAGGTATTGAGTGACAGAAACTGAAAGAGTGGTATCCAAGAGTGGTATTCAAGAGTGGTATCCAAGAGTGGCATACAAGAGTGGTATCCAAGAGTGGTATCCAAGAGTGGTATCCATTCAAGCACTGCATTAGTAGGACAGCATAGGGACCGTCCATAAAGTAAGTCACACTATTTTTTTACCATTTTTAACTGCCCGCACCCCCCCCCCTGTCACAAATCTTGGACCCCTCCACCTCTACCCTGAAAAGTACGTCACACTTTTGAACAAAAAAATATTTTTTAATTAACAAAGTAATTAAAATTTCTTGTAACACACCGTGACGTTACACATGGCCGGACCCCCCTCCCCTTGTCATAAACTGACACACTTCCTTAATACACCCCCACCCTGGAGCGTGACGTACTTTATGGACGGCCAGTTTTGTAAAAGTTTTTTTTATTGCTGAAGTTTTATTATCTCATTATTGACCAGGCTTCAGCTGAATTTCATCCGAATATTTTGTAATCAGCCGAAAATCAGCCGCAACTATCAATTTGCGGAGATATCCGGATATCCGGCACAAAATTATGTCAGCCAGACGAAATTTTTTGTTTAATCGGCTGTCAGGTCTAGCTTCCTCTGTGCATCAAGTAGAGGAACTAACTGACACAGTAGAATGAATACTTAGTCAATGTTCCCTTAAAAACGCTTTATGGAGAAACAAACCGCCTAATTACATTTTCAAAATTCTTTGAATTAGAATTAAAATGTTTCGCTTGATGTTTAGACATCACTAAAGGATGTCAAAAAAATATTTTCTTTTGAATGGTAGTAATTGTTGCACCATCCACGCCACATTGATGCACCATCCACGCCACATTGATGCACCATCCACGCCACATTGATGCACCATCCACGCCACATTTTCGCAACATCCACACCACCTTGAGGCACCATTCACAACACACTGAAACACCATTCACAACACACTGAAACGCCATTCACAACACATTGAAACACCATTCAAAACACATTTAAACACTTTTCACAACACACTGAAACACCATTCACAACACATTAAAACACCATTCACAACACATTGAAACACCATTCACAACACACTGAAACACCATTCACAACGCATTTAAACACTATTCACAACACACTGAAACACAATTCACAACACATTAAAACACCATTCACAACACATTGAAACACAGTTCACAACACATTGAAACACCATTCACAACACATTGAAACACCATTCACAACACATTGAAACACCATTCACAACACATTGAAACACCATTCACAACATACTTAAACACCATTCACAACACACTGAAACACCATTTACAACACATTGAAACACCATTCACAACACATTGAAACACCATTCACACCACAAGTTTTAAAATTTACATGTAATATACTTAATCTGTTCCAAGATATACAGAAACAACACTGAGAAATTAAAAATATGGAAAAGTATTGAAAAACTAAGTAGGATTCTCCAATCTTTAATAGTACACATTAATCAAACAGATATTAAGAAAACAAAGTAAACAGACTAAAATAAATGTAAAATAATCTGTACATGTACACAAATGTGAACCATTACCTTTCGAATGCGGCGATGTGGCGCACTGTCGGGGAAGGTAGAAGGGGAGGTGAACGGATGGCAGAAAAACATTACGGCATTTCGTATGAAACATTTAACTGTTATGCAAATAATACGCTGTGTAAAAACTTTGCATGAATTAATGCTAAATAAATACTGACAAGTGTACACCATACGAACATAACAAAACAATTACATTTACTTTACTTTTATTAATTTTTGCTTAATTAAAAATAATAATAATTTTGTTTCGCACTTTCTAATTTTCTGTTTCTTCTCTCATTTCATTTGCCTCATGTTCAACATCTTATTGTCTTATTTAAAAAAAAAATAATAATAATTTAATTTTTTTTTTTTTTTAAATTAATCTTAATTACCAATAGTCTCTTAGTCTCTTAACAAAAATTGATCCAATAAAGCTTGTTTTTGACTGCATTTTACAATGTTTCTGGAAAATGTCATTAAAGTGAACAAGAACTGTTGGCGGCGCGTTGAATGCAGTCTCGGGATGTCTAATATTGTCAGCTACGCGATTTTTGTATCTTGGAACAAAATATTCATCGAGTTTCCTTTCGTATCTTGGTTTTTCGTATCTTGAAGCCTTCGCATCTCGAGGCCTATTCATATGCCTCTTGCTGTAAAGTTTCAGTACGCACGTGCAAAGAAGTCGAAAGCATAGTAGACCTAAGTCGAGGTTCACAGAAGAAGTTCTTAATAAAAAGAAAATAAATATTCTTTAAAATTGTCATCAAAGTTATAAATATATTCCGTTTAATAAAACAAATGGAGAGAAGAGACCCTGGGAAATATTGAAGATTTTTTTTAATTTTTTTTTTGTAATAACATAGTTAAAAACTGATGATTGCCTGATCGAAGAAACGTTGGCGTTGCGTGAATTTCTGCCAGCTGGGGAAGATGCCAAAGTTTAACAACACCTCCGATAGAAAATATGATACTATCACTATTGTACTGGAAAGAGATTTTTTAATTGAAAATAAATTAATAATAAGAAAAATTTTTATGGTAGGAATATAAATCGCAGAGATTTCTTTTCTTGATATAAATATCATGTGATGGAGCAGCGTAACTTCGACCATCATTATGGTATTTATAATAATCAACTTTCATGTAAGTGGACATGGTTGATTGATTTTCTGCTCGTAAGTTCAACAAAAATCATTGCTTGTCATAGCATTTGAAATACGTGATCTAATTTGAAGTGAGGGTCACCAACATTCAGTAGTTTACCTGGCCGTGATCTAATTTGAAGTGAAGGTCACCAACATTCAGTAGTTTATCTGGCGTACGTAAATCACGTTCTCCAAATTCTTTAAACTTTAAGTGTCTTATGAATGTTTAGTGTGACGTCATCTAATTAAGTTTACAGCTTTCTTCTCACCCCGCTGTCACGTGACAGAGCGACATTGACCCTTCCATCGTCTGGTAGGTTCCATTAAAATGCAAAATGGCCTCACATAAAATTTTTGCTGGAGTCAAAGCATCCACCATCAAATCCATTTGTTTGCCAGTGACTAACATCTAAAAAAAAATGTTTTTTCAACAACGTGAAGTCCATCTGTTTGAAAATAATTTTAGTGGTTCTTTGAGCTCACAAAGTACATGTTTCCAGAATCAAGGGGGAAAAGGTGTAAAGTAAATCCTTTCGTTGCGTTCTGCGTCTGTTCGTAAGTTTAAGTTTCCGTCTGCCTAAATCAGCTTTCCATAAGCCTGTCAAATTAAAATGGCACCACGCAATGATCTCTCCGATGTTTGTTGTTTCGTGTGCAAAATAACAAACTCGTGTGCAAAGTTGCACAGCATCCATCCCCCCCTCACCAAATGTTTTAAACAGTCTTTTTCAGCTGAAGCAGCATGTTAAACAAAATGTTTATTAATGTGTTGGGCAAGGTAAAAAGTCCAGTAGACATTGAAATGTCTTAGAGTCTTTGTTGAAGAGGTGAAGTTAATTTTTATAAGTTGGGCTATTATTAAAACTCATCGGAAATGTTTTTTTGTTACATTAGGTCCATTTATTTATATACTTTAAGTAAATGTGTGTTTTAAAAAAATAATTCAATTAGGTGCATTAAGTGTCAATTCTACATCAAAAGCAGCTGTATAACTTGAATAATAAATTAAAAGTGTCAACAAATTCTTTCCACGTTCGCATACTACTTCAACTTCTTGATTTTTCAGTTCAGTAGCTATAGCATCAAAAGATGTTACGTCCGATACGCAGTTTGAAGTTTTGACAGTAAGAGCGTTCTCATATATTAATATTAGGATATTTTAGTGGAAAATTATGCCTTAAATTTCCGTTGTTCATTATCAAAATTTTTGTCTTATTGGTGTGTATTAAATACATGCATACATACAAAAACATACATATTTATGTAAATAAAATATGTTCTAATAAACGTAAATTTGCTAGGTTATAAGTAAAACTTTTTGTGTCACCACAAGCAGCTTGTGCTATCTGATTGTCAGAGCGACTTCTGCTGTGTCTCAAGTATAAGTTTATGATGGTGCAATTCTAACATTGGAGCAAACCCAAGCGAGGCAACCAAGTGTTAATTTTATTCTGATTTTTTTGCAATACAAAATGAAAATTTAACACATTGTGCAAGTTTAAAATACGGGAAGTGCAGTTGTGTTTCAACAGACATATTTTACAAGCAATAGATCTAAGCATTTCAAATAAGAATTTATTTAATTTTTAAAATGTGCAAATGAGATATTTTTATACTTCATTCTTATGTATGTGTATCTGGAATGGTTTTGAATGAGATTATTAAAGACGAGAAATGGTGGCTTTTATAAGAGCGTAAGGGGGGCGGGACAAGGATTAGCAAACACTGACTGGTAGACACTTCTGACATTCATGATGGCCAAATGCTAACCCAAGATTATTATACATTTGTGGACAAATTTGATGGCCAAATGCTAACACAAGATTATTATACATTTGTGGACAAATTTGATGGCCAAATGCTAACCCAAGATTATTATACATTTGTGGACAAATTTGATGGCCAAATGCCTAACCAAGACTGGTATACCTCTACGTGAGACTTGCTGCCAACTAGGCTAACACGAGACTGGTATACCTCTACGCGAGACTTGCTGCCAAATAGGCTAACACGAGACTGGTATACCTCTACGTGAGACTTGCTGCCAACTAGGCTAACACGAGACTGGTATACCTCTACGTGAGACTTGCTGCCAAATAGGCTAACACGAGACTGGTATACCTCTACGTGAGACTTGCTGCCAACTAGGCTAACACGAGACTGGTATACCTCTACGTGAGACTTGCTGCCAACTAGGCTAACACGAGACTTGTCAAAATTGTATATTCTCCACTCCTATTTTACCAGAAACTGTTAATCTTTAATGCAACAACTGCTACACTGCTTTTCGTGAATTTATTGTTATCCCACATATGTAGAAATTTATTGATATATATTTCATAATTATCTGCCCTAGACAGTATAACATTGATCAAGTCAGCCAACTGTAACATATACACTTGGTCATATTGGCTTTAAGTGGCGTAAACCGAATATGCTTCCCTTTCAACAATGGAAAGTACGTATTCTATTTTATGAGTATGGCTAAAGCCCACACAATCTGTAGTGGCCATTTTCGAGCCATCACTTCGATATTTTAATTTTAATGACAATGTATTTTTAGTTAAAAATTTTAATATGCAACTTAAAATTAAAACATAGTTAGAGTGATGTCGTGCTCATAAAACAGAGAAGCTGGTGCGAATTTCAGTGGTGCGCATTTAATTACCTAATGGATCCTTATGTAACAAACATCCAGTGAATGCAGGATCTTTTGTGCCTCGTTTTGACTCGCCGAAGAGATTCAGCTTCATTAACATTGTCGAGATTACAATCTCGATTCTAAACACACACACAAAGATACATATTTACTTATTGTATTTACATCTCAGAAAGGTTGTTTTTTTTTTTTTCAATATATCATTCAAGATTTTAACAAAAAGCAAAAAGTCAATTGTCGTCCAGCGGACTCCCATACATTGTCAGGTCTGCAGCAATGATGTCTCCCGCCTCTTCGGCATCTTCTTCCGTTTTTGTCTTCCCGTGATGGCCGTGGCTGTCATGGGAGCTTCCGGTCCCGTGATCCGTCTTTTTGTGGTGCAGGCAGCGCAAAGGGTTGGCGTAGAGCGTCAGGTCGGCTGCTATCTGGAATTCGGAGTCCGCTTCTTGGGTTTTGTTTGTTGTTATCGACGACGGTTTCGTCTCTGCGGAATGCTTTCCCTTGTCGCCGTGGTCCGGGGGAGGCTCTGCCGGAAGTAAACAAGAAGATAATACATTTTATTGGGAATGCGGACAGATGCGGGTTGTTAAAATAAACGCGCTATTATTTTATGTCATTTTTTCTCTAAATACGAGTTTGCTGCAACTCTGTCATTAATAGGCACGTTAAGTTGTAAAAATAAATAATAATAATAATAATAACACCCTAAAATAGCTCTAGATCTACATGGTAATCTTAGTTTTTATTTTGAAAAATATTTCAGACATCATATTTGAAGTTAATTTTTTTTCATATTATGGACGCAATAATATTATGTATAAAAAGATAAGGTTTTTGTCGGTGGTCGTTGTCTAGGGGTTCTGATCGAGACTTCACCGCCAACTTGCGTACATAGATTGAACACAAAGTCCTTGTACCAAAAGTAATATTTATTCACCCGAGTCTTCACTCGTAACATATGTACATCTCTATTAATAGTAGTACAACTCCGGGTACTTTTCCTTTATCTTACCCCCACATTTTTTTAAGTAAAATACAGTATTTCTATATGGTTAGGGTTAGGGTTACCACGTGTTGTCACGTCGTGCAAATATGATTTTTTTCCAAAAAAATATTTTGGGGGTAAGATAAAGGAAAAGAACCCAACTCCGTACACCTTAACTTCAACATGAACAGCCCTCGGTCCAACAGACCGACCCTGGGCAACGCTAAGTCTCGCGCCTTAACTTCACATGTAACAGCCCTCGGTCCAACAGACCGACCCTGGGCAACGCTAAGTCTCGTTTCTCTCTTGTGTTCACTTGTCCCGTGTTCACCTGTGTGCTCCGTCGACTTGTGTACTTCCCCACTGAGAAGCACCCGAGTTATATACCCATGGGCCTGGACTGACCTTGCACGGACTCTGATCCACGCCCCACGTGATTCTCGCTCACAAACATTCATCCACATGAGCTTGTGTCCACGCAGACATATCACTGTAACAAAGAGTGATTCTCATAACCCTGACAGTTTTTAAAATTCTTTACTTAAACTTAAATGTTTTAATTAAATTTTAAAAGGGCCATGAAACAGTAATTAAGCCTGATTGCAGTCTCACCCCTCATCATGAAACAGAATGATTTTTTTTCCTTCCAAATGCTGGGCAAAGACCCAGCACCGGGTCAAAAAAATACAAATTAACTGTTGACTGTTAGCCTAAACAAGACAACGAATGATTATAAACCTAGGTTAGTCTATCACAAACGAATGATTATAAACCTAGGTTAGTCTATCACAAACGAATGATTATAAACCTAGGTTAGTCTATCATAAACGAATGATTATAAACCTAGGTTAGTCTATCACAAACGAATGATTATAAACCTAGGTTAGTCTATCACGAACGAATGATTATAAACCTAGGTTAGTCAATCACGAACGAATGATTATAAACCTAGGTTAGTCTATCACAAACGAATGATTATAAACCTAGGTTAGTCTAGCACAAACGAATGATTATAAACCTAGGTTAGTCTATCACGAACGAATGATTATAAACCTAGGTTAGCTTATCATTAAGTACTGGTCAAGGCATTTAATTGACGTATATTTTTTCTCTGAGTAGAGATATTTGAGTCAGATTTTAGTTACTGTCCAGTAATCTGAGTTATAAATTTGAAACAAATCTCAGAATATATTAGGAACAAAATGGCGGCGAGACTGCAATCAGGCTTATAAATAAGTAAGGTTTTTTATATTATATATTCGTTTTATTTGTGTATTGTTTGTTCGTTGAGGAAGGCTCTTTGCCGGAACGTTCGCTGTTTTGTTACGTCTTGTCAGGCTAACACTTACACTGTTTACGTCTTTTCCATTTACTCAGAATGTTTTGTATTTTATTTTTAAAAGCTTTATCGCAGTCCTCAGTCCTCCTATCCTATATGATTTAATACTCAGACTGTAGAGTGGACTTTTCATTGTCAAAAGCCGGAGTCTTTAAAAAGAAATATTATCACACTTGCCATTAAATAAAGTACCAGGACTACTGAAATCCTACATGTGGAAGAAAATCAGCAGTCCCGAGCCTGCGCTCTTCATGGGGCTTCCCGGAAAACCCCCTCAGCCCTCTGGCCCTCTAAGGGACGTAAAGACCGAGAAGCCCCCCCTCCCCGGAGCGGTCGCTGCTACAAGCGGCCGCCTGGGCGTCCAGGACACTAGGTCGAAAACGCCTCCCACTAAAGTATGCCTCCCGAGGGAGGTGTGGAATTTCCTACTGTGACTCGCTATCAACAAAGTATCACTCTGGCGCCACCACGGCAAAGCTTACGAGTCTTAATGGTTTAGATCGCCGCAAAGCGTGGGATCATCACTGACCTACCTGGGGTTTAACCCCCCCCCCCGGAAGGTTTCCTCAGAGCTGGCGACCAAAAGCGTTTCCTAGTGGTACCTTTTGCTATTCCGTGCTGGCGCTCCTGGCCCTAAACCGGCACCGCTCAACAGCGTTGCTAGTTAATTGAGGGAGACGAAACGGTCGCTTCGGAGTAACCCGACCCTCAACGGGTACTTTGGTTTTCATCATCGGCATTGCATCTAAATGCTTTGCCTAAGATCCGTACAGCGACTGTAATCATATATGACTAGCACCTAACACCTAACAACGGCCTTCAGCTGTCCAAGCCAGAGGTTTGTCGGTTTCAGGTCGTGGTCTGCTCCACGACCCTACTCGTCTGTCGAACCACGTAGAGGTCACCCCTTCTATATGATGTAATACTCAGACTGTCGAGTGGACTTTTCATTGTCAAAAGCCGGAGTCTTTAAAAAGAAACATTATCACACTTGTCATTAAATGAAGTACCAGGACTTGTTAATGAGATTCGCTACATTTTAATATGAGAAAATTGTCTATTAGAATGTATGCATTGTATGTTAAAATGTATGAAAACCGTGTACAAATTCACACGTACATATTCATATGTAAAAACTCACATATAAAAATTCATATGAACAAACTAACATTTACAAACTCACATGTACAAATTCACATGTACAATTTGAATAAACTCACACGTACAATTTCACGGGTACAATACAACAAATTCACATGTAGAATGAGTACAAACTCACATGTACAAACTCACATGTACAATTAGTACAAACTCACATGTACAATTTGAATAAACTCACACGTACAATTTCACGGGTACAATAGAACAATTTCACATGTAGAATGAGTACAAACTCACATGTACAAACTCATATGTACAATTAGTACAAACTCACATGTACAAACTCACATGTACAAACTCACATGTACAATTAGTACAAACTCACATGTAGAATGAGTACAAACTCACATGTACAAACTCACATGAACAAACTCACATGTACAATTAGTACAAACTCACATGTACAAACTCACATGAGTACGTATTCTATTTTATGAGTATGGCTAAAGCCCACACAATCTGTAGTGGCCATTTTCGAGCCATCACTTCGATA
>MUZC01001118.1:76836-99370 GCA_002072015.1 Radix auricularia | reverse complement strand
TCCCCCCCCCCCCCCCATTACACTTTATCACAAAAACTTAGACCCCCCTCAATATGTCGTCACAAAGCTTTAAAATCGCCCCCCACCCAACCTCCCCCCAACCCGAAAGCCGCATTTTCTATTTGAAAATTATCATATTGCAAATTACTTTTGTGTCGTATGTATTTAGTGTAAGGCTACACGCTAATATCGTAACACGTGTGAAGCCATTGAAAAGTTTTTAAATAAATAGCAAAAGATCAAGTATTTAAGTGGAACTTTTATTGAAAGTTGCGCATTTGGATGTGACGTCACATTTATTAAATGCCCCCTCTCCCTTGTCACACAAATGCGTGGACCCCCCACCCTCGGCGCGTGAGGTCATTTATGAAATGCCCTTTACGTCCCACTATTTTTCTACGTGACAAAGGAGCGTTTGCTTTTCATTAATTTTACCTTTCTTTCCATGTTCAGATTATAACATCTTTACTATATATGGAATTGTATGAATTAGCCAAATAAATCTGACACTGGACAGTGAGTGGATTGGCCATCGTTCGGTTTTGAACCTGACGAAGGTCATGGTCATTCAAGTAAACAAAAATTTACCTTTTACATTTAGTACAGAATGCCTACAATTTTAAATATCTGCATTAAGATGACCAAACTGTCCAGCGAGTTAAGGTTCACTTAAGTGAGAAAAGCGCAATATGTCCGAATCAGGCTTAGATAAAACTTTCACGTATTTGTTGTTTTTGTCCATTAATAAATAAAGCTTTCATTTTATTGTTTAAATCACAGAATTCGTTTGTGTATCTTGTATAGCACTGAAGTTCAAGAACTTTAGAAGGCAAACATTACAGACACAATTTCGCTAAAAAATATGTCTCTCGAGTGATCAGTGAAAAAGAACCACTGTTGTGAAAATATGTGTTGGACGGTGCATATGAAGATAGACTAAGTAGTCGAGTTTAAGATGGTTTTTTTTTAAAGGTTTATGTTGCATATCATCTTTTTAAAATTTCCCGTTAATAAAAGAGAGAGCTTTGATTTTTAATGAGTTTTAAAATGGCAGAGATAGCATGATATTCAAAGATGGGAAGGAACGATATTTCTGTTTCAATTCAATTACAGTAAAAAAAATTAAAAAGCAACAGATTTTACTTCTGTTGAACGAAATAAATTAGTATATTTATTTTTAAAAGTTCATTCGTTTAGGAATTTAACATTCTAAGCAACAATTTCTAATAATTTTTGCGCTCCATTGTGAATATTAGATAAGAGCTTGACGCCTTTTAATAACATTTACTAACATGTTATTTTTTTCCATGGTAAAAAAAAATGTTATTATATTTATAATAACTCGATTCATTTCGAAATGTTGTCTGATAAATTTGAGGATGGTGTAAAACTCGTTCAATGTCGTTGTATGCGTGTGAAGATGATAAAAATAAAAATAAGTTATGTAGTGCAGCGATTGGTCTAACCCAGGACCCATAAATCTGCTAAGCATCTAAGAACAGACAAAAAGAATCCTTAATATTAACTCCTTAGCCCCACCTAAATTTGGACCCGCACATTCCGTTCGCAAACTAAGCCGCATAGGGCCCCAGCAATCGCTAAGACCGCACTGCTAGCCTACGCTTTTCTAACAGGAATTTATACAAATAAATATCTATTTTAATTGTGTACGTCACTGAACTAATTATTAAGGCCTTTTAAAAATTGTGGTATTATGATTTTCACAATCTAAACATGACATGCTTTCCCACTTGTCTCCGCACCTCGTACCAACACACAACGATCTTCAAAGATGCATCGACTCGAGAGCCGACGTATTTCACAATCCTAATCCCAACTTTAAGACACTACACCCCAAACATTCCCATTTCCACACAAAATATCATTCTTTCGTAGTTAGAATTTAAAGCAGTATTTAGTATTAAAAATTCACGTTTTTGTTGTTCTTTCTTTGAGTTTTTGTAGGTTTAGTAATTTTAATAAATTATCCTTCTCTTGCCACATGTGAATACTCACAAATGATGGACCTTCCGGTCTTTTTTTTTTTAAAAATTGTTTCTATAATTATATCTAGATCGTCTTTAATTTATGGACCCCATCTTATTCCATTTTTAAAAGTATAATTTTATAAGGTCTAAAGACACAAATTCCGCGGTCTTTGCTACATTCCGCCCAAAGGCTACGCGTGACCACACCCCTGGAAGGGGTGTGGTCACGCGTAGCCTTTTGGGCGGAATGTAGCAAAGACCGGAAGGGGTGTGGTCACGCGTAGCCTTTGGGCGGAATGTAGCAAAGACCGGAAGGGGTGTGGTCACGCGTAGCCTTTGGGCGGAATGTAGCAAAGACCGCGGGATGTGGTCACGCGTAGCCTTTGGGCGGAATGTAGCAAAGACCGCGGGGTGTGGTCACGCGTAGCCTTTGGGCGGAATGTAGCAAAGACCGCGGGGTGTGGTGACGCGTAGCCTTTGGGCGGAATGTAGCAAAGACCGCGGAATTTGTGTCTTTAGACCTTATAAAAAAAAAATTATACTTTTAATAAGGTCTAAAGACACAAATTCCGCGGTCATTCCGCCCAAAGGCTACGCGTGACCACACCCCTTCCAGAACTAATCATTTTTCATCCTGTAAAATGTGTTCTGTGTAAATAAAATTTGAGTCTACCTAACACTATTTACAACATCCATATCACGATACGATTGCTATCCTCTATAACTGGGTGATCATCTCTAAAATTATTCAACCTCGTTAAAAAAAACACATGCTATTTACAGTGGCTGATCGTTATTTACAAATACGATGTAGCAACACTGGAAGATGAACAAGTTTCAGTATCAATTTTTCGCAATGTAAACTGAAATCGAACCATGACAGACTCCTCTTAACGAAACGAGACCAAATTCATCGTATATAAAGACATCAGATTTATGCTAAAAAAAAAAAAAAATTTAAGGAAGGAACAAATAGATCAAGGCTCTTGTTAACTTTTGAAGCGGGGCTTATTTTGAACTTTAAAAACCGTTCCAGCTGACTGACATTAGGAAAAGAGGTAAGCTGATAATGTGTTAGAGACGTATTTCTATTATTATTCTCAAAGTTTTATACGATGGGTCATTCGATATTATAAGGGCGTGTTGTTTTGTAGCTGATAGAAAGCGTAAATAACTATTTTAAAAAGAATCTAAATGAACTAGATGACTTAAAGATAACGTCACAACCTGCGTAATAAAACACAAGGTTGTTTTATTTTTATTTTTTAGCTGAGAACGAAATCAAACTTTCGTTTCTTGAGTTGAAGTGTTAAATAGAAATAAATTACTTAAACACAACAGAAAAAAATAAACAACGAAAAGAAAAAAAAATGTAATAAGTTAGGCGATCAGTTCCATTTCGAGCTTAAGTATTTAATAGCCATAATCTTCTGTATAGAAGGAGCGCCTGTAACAGATAAGATAAGATTATTAATCGAGCTCTGATCTAATTTATGGTATTGCAATAAGAGTGAGCGTCACTTTTTTTTTTAAAAAAACGAGTTTAAAAGAAAAAAAAAGAAAAAAACTAGACATCAACTCGAAATTTCAGAATAGAAACTTTTTAAGGAAAACGAAATGTTGTGATTTTAACATTGGTCTCCTCTCCTCACTTTGTGCACGAATCTATGTTACCGTTTTTATAAATATATATCGTATAAGGTTCTGGAATACTTGCAATAAAATTAAGTTGTTGATATTTTTTACATTAATACTAAAGAGTAATAATAATACATACTAAAAAGTTGTTCTGCTTTAATTTTCAGATTCCAAGAATAATCAGTCAAAAAGTCAGTTTAAAAAAAAAAAGTAGTCGAACTTTTTTTGGAACGTTAGCTTATCATTAAATTTTTAACAACAAGTTATATAAACTAACTACTACAGCAGCGAGAACAATTGTTTAAAATATGGCTGACCGTTATGAGTTATTTTTAGAACACATAGAGCTGAACACATCCTTGCTGAAAGCTTGCAGCCATGGTCATCTTAGCGATGTTAAGCTTAATCTGCAATCAGGAGCCGACTTGGAGACCAGGGATGATACAGGAAATACCCCATTGCTCATTTGTTCTAAACACGCATTCACCGACATTGCAGATTTCTTACTTGAAATGGGAGCCGATGTTAATGCTTTGAATGCTTCAGAGGAGACGCCCTTGATTGTGTCCGTAAGTTTGTCAGGATCTTTAGATCTAACCAAGCTCCTTCTCAAACAAAAGAATATAGATGTCAATCGCAAGGACAAAGCTGGCTATACAGCCTTGATGGTCGCCATTGAAAAGAAAGACCTACATGCGGTGCAGATTTTGTTTCAAGCTAAGGCAAAATTGGGGAGCGCTGCTAAAAAGTTAGCCGAAAAGCAGGGCATCGACAAGCTTTTCCGGCACCTGAAGCCATCGAAAAATAAAAGACGCACACCGCTGCACAGAGCCGTGTTGGAATCAGATATTCACTCAATGAAGCTTCTTCTGAGCGGCCACTTGTCTTGTCCAGCCGACCCCAAGAGTAGAGATTACAAGATCGTCACACAGTACCTCGACTCGAAGATCCGTGACGGATGTGAAGTCAGAGATCACGAGATCGCCGTCGTCAAAACACTTCTCGAATACGGGGCGAGCGTCGTGGAATGTGACGTCAAGGCTGACCACTTTAAGCCCCTACACAAGGCCGTCAAGCTGGGCAGCGGTAAGCTGGTCAAGACGATCTGCGCTTACGGGATCCATCAGGGTGTGGACCAAGATTTCACTAGGGCCGTGGCGATAGCCAAAGAAAACCATAGGTACGACCTGGCTGGACTCATGACGAGATACGTCCAGCGCGATAAGAAAATTATTCGCAAAGTGAGGTCCGATTACCGCCACGCGATCACAGCGGCACTGGAGAGGGGTCACGTTGAATGTGCGAGAAATTTACTGAAACAAAGCGCAAGAAAACCCATCCCATCCTTGGTTCTTTGTGCGGTTAGACACCAAAATCTAGGGTCTCTGAAGATTTTGGTTGAGCTTGAATCCGAGCAGGTGAAGCAGTGCGTACTTGGCACAAATCTTTTGGATTTGGCGAGGAAGTTAGGAAACCGGGAAATTGTGAATCTAATAATAGATTTAAGGGCAGAAGTGGGATTTTGGCCTTTCTTCATGTGCAACATTATTTAAATATTATGAAAAAAATTAGGGCCGAGGAAATTAAAGATCGACTAATCGATTAATCGCTAAAAAATTAATCGATTAAAATTAATTTGAAATATTAAAATTATATTAAAATTTTGGAAAAATATTCATAGTACTTTTTTTCTCCAGTTTATAAGTAATTTTTTTTCTACTTGCATCCATTCCCCACGTACTATTATTATTTATTTAGACGCGCATGCTAAAACAAAAAAGTTTTTTTCTCTCCTTATTTCTAGTAAAGCCGAACGATTTTGTTGTGTTACGTCATAAAATTTGGGAGCCATGGAATTACCGCGACTTAACCGATTTCGCTAAATAATGAATGAATAAATCCCAATTTAACGTGATCTACATATGCATTATAAAAATGACCAAGAGAAAGCATTCGATAGAGTATCTCACACATACCTACACAAAATATTAAAACAAAATAACCTAGGAAACTACGTGTGTGACTGGGTTAAAATAATATATAAAAATCCAATTAGTAAGCTACTCATTAATAATACACTATCGGAAGAAATAAAAATACAAAGATCTGTTAGGCAGGGGTGCCCACTCTCGCCCTACTTGTATATCCTGGCCATAGAACCGGTATTAGAAAAAATTAGATTAGATAGCACCATAAAAGGAATACACCTACCCAATAGAGGAGAAAGAAAGTTATTAGCATACGCTGACCACACTATCTTTTTTACACAAAATAACAACTCAATCAAAAGAATAATGGAAACCTTCGAGGAATTTGGATCAGCAAGCGGATCAAAAATTAACATCAAGAAATCGGAAATCATGGGAATNATTCCGCTACACTCTTGGGTGTTACGGCCCCTGATCTTGTAGCAGATATAGAAGAGTACTTACTTAATATCGTGACCCGCCAAAATGGCGCCGACATAACGGCCCCAGTCAAATTGTTTTACATCTTTTAACACAAAATTTATAATTTTGTTTTGCATTTTAAGCTTTTGTCAACTTTTTTCACCCTTTAAAAATAAAAAATAAAATTGGTCGAATTGTAAAATTATTTCCTCTGACGTTGTTATATTATTTCTTCGCAACAAACAACCGTGACCTGGTACCATATCGAGTAACTGTTATTAAATTATTTCTTGTGTTGTCATTATTATTGTATCTTGTGAGGTAAACCTGACACTGAGTCGGTGAGCAAAATGACTAATATACGGTTGGATTGTATGTTTTGACTAGTAGTTCAGGTCCGCGTTGACCATTATGTCGGGGCCGTTTTTTGTCTGTCGGTTAACCGTTAATATAATTATCAACTCTGCCCGCTCCTTGCACGAGAAAACTCCAAAAATCGCGTCAACGAGACATAGGCCCAGTACCATGGACGGCCCCCCAGATCCGGAGGATGGAATATACACCCAGCCCCGCATCTTGAAAAGTCGTCTGCGTGTTTAGGCTCCTCGTCAAGGGAAATAAAAAGTTATTATGTGACTGGACCATAGGGAAAGGGAAATAATCAATGTCAAATACACATCTCATTTTGATAAATTTTGGTTGCAAATCTCGTTCACAACAAAGCAAAATGAAATTGAGGAAAACATTTCAAGACCTGAACTGGTGCAAATATTGACTGCGGTTGGACCAAGGCCTTTTATTTTCAGTTATTTTTAGCAGCAGATGTCAACTACCACAAACCATGAATTATAATCATTCTCTGTCGGAAGGCGTCCCCCGATGATGATGTTCGAGCATACTTACCTGGCACAGGAGGCACCCTGATCACGAAGGGGGTCCTCCCAGGGCGAGGCCTGTCCATTGCACTTCGGATGGGTTGACCCCTGCGATCACCCCAAATGTGGGTGACTCGGGTGCGTAATTTTTTCGTAGGGGGGACTGCGTTCGCGCTATCCCCTGACATAGTCAAAACTAGTAAGGAAAGGTGCAAATAGCATTTACTTGAAGGCGCGCACCCGTGCTACGGTGTCTCTCGTCCAGACATCCACGATTTGCGCATCGGCATCATTGTGATTGCTGTGTAATCCGAAGTGTGCTGCCCAACAGGAAGCGCCGATTCCGCTACACTCTTGGGTGTTACGGCCCCTGATCTTGTAGCAGATATAGAAGAGTACTTACTTAATATCGTGACCCGCCAAAATGGCGCCGACATAACGGCCCCAGTCAAATTGTTTTACATCTTTTAACACAAAATTTATAATTTTGTTTTGCATTTTAAGCTTTTGTCAACTTTTTTCACCCTTTAAAAATAAAAAATAAAATTGGTCGAATTGTAAAATTATTTCCTCTGACGTTGTTATATTATTTCTTCGCAACAAACAACCGTGACCTGGTACCATATCGAGTAACTGTTATTAAATTATTTCTTGTGTTGTCATTATTATTGTATCTTGTGAGGTAAACCTGACACTGAGTCGGTGAGCAAAATGACTAATATACGGTTGGATTGTATGTTTTGACTAGTAGTTCAGGTCCGCGTTGACCATTATGTCGGGGCCGTTTTTTGTCTGTCGGTTAACCGTTAATATAATTATCAACTCTGCCCGCTCCTTGCACGAGAAAACTCCAAAAATCGCGTCAACGAGACATAGGCCCAGTACCATGGACGGCCCCCCAGATCCGGAGGATGGAATATACACCCAGCCCCGCATCTTGAAAAGTCGTCTGCGTGTTTAGGCTCCTCGTCAAGGGAAATAAAAAGTTATTATGTGACTGGACCATAGGGAAAGGGAAATAATCAATGTCAAATACACATCTCATTTTGATAAATTTTGGTTGCAAATCTCGTTCACAACAAAGCAAAATGAAATTGAGGAAAACATTTCAAGACCTGAACTGGTGCAAATATTGACTGCGGTTGGACCAAGGCCTTTTATTTTCAGTTATTTTTAGCAGCAGATGTCAACTACCACAAACCATGAATTATAATCATTCTCTGTCGGAAGGCGTCCCCCGATGATGATGTTCGAGCATACTTACCTGGCACAGGAGGCACCCTGATCACGAAGGGGGTCCTCCCAGGGCGAGGCCTGTCCATTGCACTTCGGATGGGTTGACCCCTGCGATCACCCCAAATGTGGGTGACTCGGGTGCGTAATTTTTTCGTAGGGGGGACTGCGTTCGCGCTATCCCCTGACATAGTCAAAACTAGTAAGGAAAGGTGCAAATAGCATTTACTTGAAGGCGCGCACCCGTGCTACGGTGTCTCTCGTCCAGACATCCACGATTTGCGCATCGGCATCATTGTGATTGCTGTGTAATCCGAAGTGTGCTGCCCAACAGGAAGCGCCGATTCCGCTACAATCTTGGGTGTTACGGCCCCTGATCTTGTAGCAGATATAGAAAGAAGAGTACTTACTTAATATCGTGACCCGCCAAAATGGCGCCGACATAACGGCCCCAGTCAAATTGTTTTACATCTTTTAACACAAAATTTATAATTTTGTTTTGCATTTTAAGCTTTTGTCAACTTTTTTCACCCTTTAAAAATAAAAAATAAAATTGGTCGAATTGTAAAAAAAAAAAAAAACACACACACACACACACACACACACACATACACACACAGACAGACAGAGAGAGAGAGACAGTTAATTATTTATTTAAGATGAGTCCGCGGGCCAGTTAAAAGTTAAACGCGGACTGCATTTGGTCCGCAGATCGGACTTTGGACACCCCAGTTTTAGACAGTTAACGCTATATTCTGATGAATAATAACTAATAAAGTAACTTACTTTCCCAAAACTTCTCTCATATTATGGAAAGCCATCTTAATTTAACTGGTACTGATATTCGAAAGTTAGTTAAAAGATATAAAAAAGAGACAATAACGTTTATGGAAGCTCATATTTCTTCTTGACGGTAAATAAAATGTAAAGGTTTGTGCGTGGTTTCAAGTAGACTAATAACAATGGATATCTTGCTTTGAGATTGTCGCAAGAGAAGAAAAATAAACAAACTATTTTGCATCATCTTTTAACTCAGTAGTTGTCTCTCTTAGATTATGTTGTTTTTTATTGAAATAATTTTGTCGTGGATTCTTTAAGAAAATATTAAAACTTCTATGAAATATTTTTATTTTAAAAAACGTCTTATATTATCTACCACAGATGAGCCTACTATATAGAAAATCATTGCACTTTATGTTTATTCATGTTTATGTCAAGTCTTGTATTTTATTAGATTTTTAAATGTTGACAGAGTGGTTTGATTATAGGCAATCCCTTCCACGTTCGAACAACAAACGGGAATAACGAGCAATGGTATGTGTTTTTTCTGGCATACCGAAAAGTGTTTTTTATCCCTTTAAAAAATGTATAAGAAAACCAGAAAATATAATTAGATTCCAATTTATCGACAAGATATTGAACAATTTACATTTTTACGCATGTTTTATAAAACGTCTTTTTTAAAAAAAATTGTTAAAAATTTGAAAGAACTGCACCGTGAGCTTCATGCAAGACAGTTATTCTTTTATTTTCTATAGGAAATAATATATTTGTTTAATCCCTGCACGCCATTTTTAGAGCTCTCTATCTGTTATAATATCATGTCACCAAAGATTGTGATGAAAGTTTAGAAGTAATGGTTGAAATGGTAGATGATTTTAAAAGAACAGAGTTATTTTGGGGGATGATATCTAGGATAAGGTTAAACCATTTCAATGTAACTCGAAACAAGAAAAATAAAATAGTTGAAAAGTAGAGTGAGTGTTACAAGTTTGGACTTCGTTTTGAAAAGAAAACATTTCATTTTATTTTAGCTCTCATGTTATCGTATTATGACCGGCCTCGACTTGTTTAGTGTGTTAAAATTTTAATCTTTAATGAATTGATATCACACCAAACAAACCTGGCTTTATGATACGATATCAAATATGTTTTATCAGTAGCAGTATTTTTTTTAATTGTAACATGTGTATGCATTGCCAAATTTAAGTTAAATAATCTTTGGTTAATTTTTGTAGATGATTGTATTTTATTTGTTGTGTTTGAATCGATTATCATATACTTGATGGATGGAAACTGTCAGATGTGATTAGTTGAATTCTTTGCCCAGGGGACACTATGCCTCAGACTTGCATAGCAAATTGAGAAACATAACCATCCTACGTTCCTCTAACATGGTGATTATAAAATAGGCTAAGCTCTAGATGCTATAACGCCTGTTTTATAGTAATTTTGATTACATTTCATTAATGATTGCTCTTACCTTGATTAATCCTATATAAATGATCATTAATGCTTTATTATTATTATATGTTTATAAATTGTTTCAAGAGTTAAATTAAATGATCTCGACCTATGGGAATTGCATGTAAAATGTAAATTTTACAAATTCATACCAGCATGACACGAATTAAAGGGTTTTGGAAACTCTACCAATGCAACGAAGAAAAGTCCTCATTAGCACATTAAGGTGATTGGTCTTCGAGACGTTTCAATGATCCCCATATTAAATAATTTTGAATGATTTAGCCCAAATTAGAGCACACTTCACAAGTTTCAATAAAAAGATGATGTGATTTGACTTACTTTTCTCATCTTAAAAATGTTGTGTTTTATTAAAATGAATTAAATAACTGATATTTTTTTCTCTTTATACGTCCAGCAATGACAATGAGAAGTACTTTAAGTGTCCTCCCATAAAGTAAAACTAACCCATTTCATAGGCCACTTTAATCAATATAATTTGTTATTTAAATTTGAAACAATGAGAAGTACTTTAAGGGGGCTCCCATAAAGTAAAACTAACCCACTTCATAGGCCACTTTAATCAATATAATTTGTTATTTAAATTTGAAACAATGAGAAGTACTTTAAGTGTCCTCCCATAAAGTAAAACTAACCCATTTCATAGGCCACTTTAATCAATATAATTTGTTATTTAAATTTGAAACAATGAGAAGTACTTTAAGGGGCCTCCCATAAAGTAAAACTAACCCATTTCATAGGCCACTTTAATCAATATAATTTGTTATTTAAATTTGAAACAATGAGAAGTACTTTAAGGGGCCGCCCATAAAGTAAAACTAACCCATTTCATAGGCCACTTTAATCAATATAATTTGTTATTTACATTTGAAACAATGGATTACTTTAAGCGTAAGAATTATGAAACCAACAGAAATTAATATTTTTATGCTTCAATGAAAAAAAAGTGATCTAGCAGTAATTATCAAAATCTTATGAATAATTAATTATTTAAAAAAAGACTTCAAACTTTAACTAGATGCTAAAGATCAAGAAATAGAAAAAATGACTTAAATATACATCAAGCGATAAACAAAATCTACTACCTCCTTCGGTCATTTTGCGAAATTTAATAATAGCATCGTCTTATAAATAACTATCTTAAAGTTTATAAGCAGAATACCTTGCTTCAGCTTATATGATAATTTCTAGCTTTTCATTCAATCCAGGAAATCTTGCATGATTGAATGAAAAATAATTTTTAAAAATTGAGATTCAACATTGCCAGTAATTTGGAGTAATTTTCTCTATATAAAATCTATTTTTTGGTGTGAATTTTGACCTTGTGCCGTGACAAAATTTTGCATGTCAGCTATGTGAATTTTAAATTTTTCAATTGCACTTCTGTCAGATGCAACTAGATTGCAAGATTTTGTGATTTGAATGAAAAATTTAAAAAAAATTGTTTGAGATTCAACATGGCCTGTAATTTTGCGTTATTTTCTCAATAAAAGCTCTATATTTTTGTGCGAAATTTGACCTTGAACCATGAAAAAACTATGCATGTCAGCTATGTCATTTTTAGATTTTTCTATTGCACTTCTGTCAGATGCAACTAGATTGCAAGATTTTGTGGATTGAATGAAAAATTAAAAAATTGTTTGAGATTCAACATGACCTGTAATTTTCTCAATAAAAGCTCTATATTTTTTTTCGAATTTTGACTTTGCGCTGTTACAAAATTTTGCATGTCAGCTATGTGAATTTTAGATTTTTCTATTGCACTTCTGTCAGATGCAACTAGATTGCAAGATTTCCTGGATTGAATTAAAAATAAAAACGTTTGAGATTCAACATGCATTGTATTTTGGCGTAATTTTCTCCAAATCAACTCTATATTTTTGTGCAAATTTTGATCTTGCGCCTTGACAAAACTTTGCATGTCAGCTATAATGTGAATTTTAGATTTTTCTATTGCATTTCTGTCAGATGCAACTGGATTGCAAGATTTCATTGATTAAATGAAAAATTAAAAAAATAGTTGAGATTCGAAATGGCCTGTAATTTTCTCTATGTAAACTCTGTATTTTTGTGCGAATTTTGACCTTGCGCCGTATAAACAAATATTTATGTCAGCTATATGATTTTTATATTTTTTCTATTGCACTTCTGTAACATGCATCTAGATTGCAAGATTTCCTGGATTGAATGAAAAAAAAATTGTTTGAGATTCAACAAGGCCTGTAATTTGGTTAATTTTCTTATATAAGCTCTATATTTTTGTGCGAAATTTGACCTTGTGCCGTGACAAAACTAGGCATATTGGATTGAATACGTTTGAGATTCAACATGGATTGTAATTTGGCGTAATTTTCTCTATATAAGATCTATATTTTTGTGCAAATTTCGGCCTTGCACCGTGACAAAACTAGGCATGTCAGCTATGTGATTTTTAGATTTTTCTATTGCACTTCTGTCAGATGCAACTAGATTGCCAGATTTCCTGGATTTAATGAAAATTTTTAAAAAGTGTTTGAGATTCAACATGGCCTGTTATATGGCGTTGTATTCTCTATGTAATGTCTTTTTTTTTTTTTTGTGAATTTTGACCTTGCGCCGATTCAAAATTTTGCATGTCAGCTATGTGAATTTTAGATTTTTCTATAGCACTTCTGTCAGATGCAACTAGATTGCAAGATTTTGTGGATTGAATGAAAAATAAAAAAATTGTTTGAGATTCAACATGGGCTGTAATTTGGCGTAATTTTATCTCTTTAAGCTCTATATTTTTGTGCGAATTTTGACCTTGCGCCGTGACAAAATTATCCATGTCAGCTATGTGATTTCTATATTTTTCTATTGCACTTCTGTCAGATGCAACTAGATTGCAAGAATTCCTGGATTGAGTGAAAAAAAATTGTTTGAGGTTGTTTGAGAACGTATCATGGCACAGATGGAGAGAGGTGAAGCTAGGACGTATCATGGCACAGATTGAGAGAGGTGAAGCTAGAACATATTATAACACAGATTGAGAGAGGTGAAGCTAGAACGTATCATGGCACAGGTGGAGAGAGGTGAAGCTAGATCGTATCATTGCACATATTGAGAGAGGTGAAGCTAGAACGTATCATGGCACAGATTGAGAGAGGTGAAGCTAGATCGTATCATGGCACATATTGAGAGAGGTGAAGCTAGATCGTATCATGGCACAGGTGGAGAGAGGTGAAGCTAGATCGTATCATGGCACAGATTGAAAGAGGTGAAGCTAGAACATATTATAACACATTGAGAGAGGTAAAGCTAGAACGTATCATGGCACAGGTGGAGAGAGGTGAAGCTAGATCGTATCATTGCACATATTGAGAGAGGTGAAGCTAGAACGTATCATGGCACAGATTGAAAGAGGTGAAGCTAGAACGTACGTATCATGGCACAGATTGAGAGAGGTGAAGCTAGAACGTATCATGGCACAGATTGAGAGAGGTGAAGCTAGAACGTACGTATCATGGCACAGATGGAGAGATGTGAAGCTAGAACGTACGTATCATGGCACACATGGAGAGAGGTGAGGCTAGAACGTACGTATCATGGCACAGATGGAGAGAGGTGAAGCTAGAACGTATGTATCATGGCACAGATGGAGAGAGGTGAGGCTAGAACGTACGTATCATGGCACAGATGGAGAGAGGTGAAGCTAGAACGTATGTATCATGGCACAGATGGAGAGAGGTGAGGCTAGAATGTACGTATCATGGCGCAGTTGGAGAGAGGTGAGGCTAGATCGTATCATTGCACAGATTGAGAGAGGTGAAGCTAGATCGTATCATTGCACAGATGGAGAGAGGTGAAGCTAGATCGTATCATTGCACAGATGGAGAGAGGTGAAGCTAGATCATATCATTGCACAGATTGAGAGAGGTGAAGCTAGATCGTATCATGGCACAGATGGAGAGAGGTGAAGCTAGAACATATCATGGCACAGATTGAGAGAGGTGAAGCTAGAACGTACGTATCATGGCACAGATGGAGAGAGGTGAAGCTAGAACGTATCATGGCACAGATGGAGAGAGGTGAAGCTAGAACGTATCATGGCACAGATGGAGAGAGGTGAAGCTAGGACGTACGTATCATGGCACACATGGAGAGAGGTGAAGCTAGAACGTATGTATCATGGCACAGATGGAGAGAGGTGAAGCTAGAACGTACGTATCATGGCACAGATGGAGAGAGGTGAAGCTAGAACGTACGTATCATGGCACAGATGGAGAGAGGTAAGGCTAGAACGTACGTATCATGGCACAGATGGAGAGAGGTGAAGCTAGAACGTATGTATCATGGCACACATGGAGAGAGGTGAGGCTAGAACGTACGTATCATGGCACAGATGGAGAGAGGTGAGGCTAGATCGTATCATTGCACAGATGGAGAGAGGTGAAGCTAGATCGTATCATTGTTCAGATTGAGAGAGGTGAAGCTAGATCGTATCATTGCACAGATTGAGAGAGGTGAAGCTAGAATTCAACAAAGAATAAGCATCAAAAGAAAGCCCTAGATGCAAAGGTTAGTTTCATTTTTTCTAATAAAAAGTAAAATTGCTCCAATGATTTCATACGATCGTAGTCATAATATATTTCCTTTGAATAACAATTCTTACATTGTGAATACCTCTTTTAACCGGCTGGGTTTATTCCCCAATCATCAGATGCCTTCATACAGGGGCACCATTCCATCAACTGAGAATCAAGTATGGTACAATGAAAGGCAAGAGCTATACAGAGGAATAGGACAGGTTTCTTGCCTGCAGGCACCACAAGCTGGACATCAGGCACCACAAACTGGACATCAGGCACTACAAGCTGGACAGTTGGCACTACAAGCTGGACATCAGGCACTATAAGCTGGACATCAGGCACCACAAGCTGGACATCAGGCACTATAAGCTGGACAGTTGGCACTACAAGCTGGACAGTTGGCACTACAAGCTGGATAGTTGGCACTACAAGCTGGACAGCTGGTACCACAAGCTGGACATCAGGCACCACACGCTGGACATCAGGCACTACAAGCTTGACAGTTGGCACTACAAGCTGGACATCAGGCACTATAAGCTGGACAGTTGGCACCACAAGGTGGACAGCAGGCATTACAACCTGGACATCAGGCACTATAAGCTGGACAGTTGGCACCACAAGGTGGACAGCAGGCACCACAACCTGGACATCAGGTACTACAAGCTGGACATCAGGTACCACAAGCTGGACATCAGGTACCACAAGCTGGACATCAGGCACCACAAGCTGGACATCAGGCACCACAAGCTGGACATCAGGCACTACAAGCTGGACAGTTGGCACTACAAGCTGGACATCAGGTACCACAAGCTTGACAGTTGGCACTACAAGCTGGACATCAGGCACTACAAGCTGGACATCAGGCACTACAAGCTGGACATCAGGCACTACAAGCTGGACATCAGGTACCACAAGCTGGACATCAGGCACTACAAGCTGGACATCAGGCACTACAAGATGGACATCAGGCACTACAAGCTGGACATCAGGTACTACAAGCTTGACAGTTGGCACTACAAGCTTGACAGTTGGCACTACAAGCTGGACATCAGACACTATAAGCTGGACATCAGGTACTACAAGCTTGACAGCAGGCACCACCTGGTGACTGGTTTATCAAATGGTGGTTTCTCCATTTCAATAATTTTATACTTGTATTTAATTTTTATATGCACCTGGCATAATTTAATTTTTTAGTTGGCCTTTATCAAGTGATGCAACATAAATTGCTTCTTTTCATTGCTAATTAAGTATAAATTTCATGGGAAAGGAAAAGATGATGTTCAAAATTGACCACTTGTTAACACTTAATCCAGTCAACAAACAGTATGGATATAAAAACTGACATTCAAAGGCATTTATATTACAGTCGGACCCCACTTATCTCGACCTTGGTTATCTCCCCAACCCTATTATGTCGATGCTTTTGAAGTGAAACCGCCAATTTCTCTCTTTGTCTTAAGCATTTTCTCATCGGTTATGTCTCTTCTTTTATGTCGCCGAACCCTAATATCTCAAATACAAAAGATGGCCAAATTTGCCACTTATTTCGGCACAGGCTACATGGCGCTAGCTGAAAAGTTCAGTGCAGTGCTTTAGTACCAATGAAATATTGTGAATGATTTTCTGTAACATTTAATTGCCTTAGAAAATGAATCACCACAATTTAAAATTGTCCAAATCAATAATATAGTTACTGCAAAATATTCACTTCAAGGATTTAACCTTATTTAAACTTATTTTAATTTATGGCCCAGAATTCTATGTGACTAAAAATATTGCAGCCATGAAAATAAAGATTAATTCCCATGCCAGCCCTAGGCCAAGCCCTGTATCAATGATCAAATCCTCATGCTTGAAAAGTATGGAACCAATGTTTATAACAGTGGTTCTTAACCTTTTTGGAAGTACCGAACCCCACCAGTTTCATATGCACATTCACCGAACCCTTCATTATTAGTAGTAATATAGATGCCTTGAGTCGGGTGCTGTCTTGACCTCCCTCCGCCGAACCCCGGCGACTGACTCACCGAACCCCTAGGGTTCGATCGAACCCACGTTAAGAACCACTGGTTTACAATCAAAGCACTTGCCTTTCATGTGAGGGCCAAGTATTTAAGTTACATCCATGAGTGCTTCATTTTAAATGTTATTCCTTGTCTGATCAATTTAGATTTGACCACCTTTCTTATTGTAGTATGCAAGAAGTTGTGCTTGGTTGTGAGGAATCATTCAAACAAGTTTGTAAGGAATCATTCAAACAAGTTTGTAAGGAATCATTCAAACAAGTTTTTAAGGAATCATTCAAACAAGTTTGTAAGGATTACTCTAACAATCCATTCACATAGAACTGTTGCCACTTACCAAAACCAAAATTGACAACTATGCTTCACAGAATTTATTTTTAGAATAGAATAAATATCTTTTGTTTGTCATATGACTTCCATTTGTGATTTTGTGCCAAATGTTTTCATTGTTTTTGTATATATAAAACAAATATTTGATTTTTTGTTTTTTAAATGGGAGGGGAGGGGAGGTGCTTGGAGCAGTAGCCTGTACTTGCCAGGACAAAGCTCTAACAGGCTATCAACAATGGGAGGGGTGGTGCTCGGAGCAGCAGTCTGTACTTGCCAGGACAAAGCTCTAACAGGCTATTAACAATGGGAGGGGGTGGTGCTCGGAGCAGCAGTCTGTACTTGCCAGGACAAAGCTCTAACAGGCTATTAACAATGGGAGGGGTGGTGCTCGGAGCAGCAGTCTGTACTTGCCAGGACAAAGCTCTAACAGGCTATCAACAACAAAAATAATACATGTAATTTAAAATACTGCATATGGGGCATCAGTGTTCCCAAATCAAAATGTAACCTCCCCCCCCCCTCCCAAAAAAAAATAATAAATAAACTCACCAAAAAAAAATTATTTCTATAAAAACTATTAATATTAATAACAATGTAGTCCGAAAGTGTAGACCCCATCATAGCAGCACCTGTCAGGTCAGCAAGATTGAAATATTGAAATGAACATTAGTTTAAAAATGAAATCTAATAACTACAAAGATTTTTTTTCAACACTTCATTAAACCTTTCATAAAAAATGTTGGTTATGTCAAACTTTATTTCATTTTTTTTTTAAAACTTATTTAGAAAACAACAAAAGTTGCATAGGTCACGATACAATTATTGATTTGCGTCACACACTAGAACTGTAAGTCTTCCATTTACATATCTACACAAATAAACACTCTCTACCTTTGGTTAGTGTTATAATAGTACATAATTTCACACATCTGGTTATGCTCACTATCATTTTTATCAAGTTAAAATTGTTATTTTTTATACATGAAATAGGATTGCATCAAAAATGACGCAGCTAATTGGTACTATGTTGTAAGACAACATACTTTAATTGCTTTAGCGTTTATTACTTTTAATTAATTCTTATTTATGATGTTTTGTAACTTTTCTTCTCATAAAAAAGATAAACTTGTTTTTATTGAAATTTTTGCAATGACAAAAAAAATTCTTTCTTGCCATTAAATATTTTCTAATTTTTAAAATAATGATGGTAGTTTGGAATCTCTTATTCTTTCATTTTCTTTCAACACATAATTTATTTTTCAAACATCAGTTATTGGGAATCATTATTTTTAACAATTTTATTCAGTTTTCATGTAATTATCAGTACTTAATAACTGTGAGCGAATAAAAATAATTTTCAATATCACTGACAATCTTATTCAAATAAGTTTCTTGCCTGAGAGAAATTTAACTTATGTTTAAAAAGCTGACAAATAATTCAGATGTGTGCCTATCTGCTCATCGATGCAACCCTCTTCTCAATCAATATTTCAAAATCTTATTTTGTCATACTGACAACAAAAGACATACTAATGAAATGTTAGAGAAAATTATATTACTTTCCCCTTCAATTTTACTTTCAATAAATTTGTTCAAAAGAGGATCTCTAACAATACCAATCAATTATTATGTCTTCTTCATAAACAAATTTCTGAGCCACAAGAAATAAAATTGACAACTGACAACAATCAGGACTTTAGATGTGTTATCCACAAATCACATATCTTGTAATGAACATGTAACATGTTGTTATTCTCAAATCTTATTCCAATGAACATGTTATTCTCAGATATTCTTTGACTTCTTTCATTATTTATTAGCTCGTATAAACAGCTAACAAATTCTTGATTATCACCTTACAACGCTAGACACAAACGCTCTATACTATGCAATAAATCAGTTCATATTACACTGACTTTGTTCAGTTCAAACATAAAATTTGAACATCCTCCTCTTTGATTTTATTCTTCTATCACATCTCCCCACATATTTGTCCTTTTCCCTGTAGAGAAATGAAAAAAAAGCTTTTAAAAAATGGATGCAGTGAAACTTTAAAAAAACAGAATGACTTTTCTTATAGTAGGACTTATTTTACCATTTTTTTTCTTCATCCCTATGATTTTATCAACCACGCAACACATTCTAAAGGGCAGCAAAACAGTATTGTTTCACTCTTCCTAATACATGCTTCTTTGAAGAAAAACAAATAGAAATCATACAAAATAATTTAGGGTAAAATACATTTAGGAAGTCTGTAACAATTCTTTAGCCTTAAAAATTTTTTTTTAAAATAAGAAGCTCACTTTTGGGTGGTGCTTGAGCAGGCGGTGTGTCTGAATCAGCTTTGGGCTGATCATCTGCCTCTGGCCATGGTTTCTGGGGCATGAAAGGGCTTTCTTTATATGATGGACTACTTGATGGGGGTTGTTTTTCCTGACGTTTTGAAAGATTATCTTCATATTCTTGCCTGTTTCTTCGTCTAATCTCTTCATACGTGCTGATATGTTTGTCCTGCTGAGGAGTAACTGGCTGCTTGACTACAGAAAAGTAGACATAAAAACATGAGTTTAACAAACAATCCCAACCCGTTTATTTTAAATATCATCTCAGTTCAAACATTAATTTTACATACTATGCCTGTCCAATATTTAAATAACATACCATCCAAGTTCATACATGGGTTTAACATACCAACTCATTTCATATATGAGTTTAACATACCATCTCAGTTCATACATCAGTTTAACATACCATCTCAGTTTATACGTGAGTTTAACATACCATCTCAGTTCATACATCAGTTTAACATACCATCTCAGTTTATACGTGAGTTTAACATACCATCTCAGTTTATACATGAGTTTAACATACCATCTCAGTTTATATATCAGTTTAACATACCATCTCAGTTTATATATCAGTTTAACATACCATCTCAGTTTATACATGACTTTAACATACCATCTCAGTTTATACGTGAGTTTAACATACCATCTCAGTTTATACGTGAGTTTAACATACCATCTCTGTTCATATATCAGTTTAACATACCATCTCAGTTCATACATCAGTTTAACATACCATCTCAGTTCATATATCAGTTTAACATACCATTTCAGTTCATATATCAGTTTAACATACCATCTCAGTTTAACATACCATCTCTGTCCATGCTAGGTCTGAATCTGTCATCGATCCCCTCTGCAGGCCTGTATTCATGACTGCTGGAAGACTTGTTGCTACCAATAGAACTTTCTTCCCATGCTGGGGCTCTACATGAAAACAAAGAAACAGTGCCTTATACACATGGTGTTTGAATAGTACTCAAGATGCTATGGGCTGTAACATTACAGAAACAGTACTCAAGATGCTAACGGCTGTAACAATACAGAAATAGTACTCAAGATGCTATGGGCTGTAACATTAACAGAAATAGTACTCAAGATGCTAACGGCTGTAACATTACAGAAATAATACTCAAGATGCTAACGGCTGTAACATTACAGAAATAGTACTCAAGATGCTATGCACAAAAATAGTACTCAAGATGCTATGGGCTGTAACATTACAGAAATAGTACTCAAGATGCTAACGGCTGTAGCATTACAGAAATAGTACTCAAGATGCTATGGGTTGTAACATTACAGAAATAGTACTCAAGATGCTATGGGCTGTAACATTACAGAAATAGTACTCAAGATGCTATGGGCTGTAACATTACAGAAATAGTACTCACAGAAATAGTACTCAAGATGCTAACGGCTGTAACATTACAGAAGTTGTACTCAAGATGCTAACGGCTGTAACATTACAGAAATAGTACTCAAGATGCTAACGGCTGTAACATTACAGAAATAGAACTCAAGATGCTAATGGCTGTAACATTACAGAAATAGTACTCAAGATGCTAACGGCTGTAACATTACAGAAATAGTACTCAAGATGCTATGGGATGTAACATTACAGAAATAGTACTCAAGATGCTACGGCTGTAACATTACAGAAATAGTACTCAAGATGCTAACAGCTGTAACATTACAGTAATAGTACTCAAGATGCTATGGGCTGTAACATTACAGAAATAGTACTCAAGATGCTATGGACTGTAACATTACAGAAATAGTACTCAAGATGCTAACGGCTGTAACATTACAGAAATAGTACTCAAGATGCTATGGGCTGTAACATTACAGAAATAGTACTCAAGATGCTAAGGGCTGTAACATTACAGAAATAGTACTCAAGATGCTAACGGCTGTAACATTAAAGAAATAGTACTCAAGATGCTAACGGCTGTAACATTACAGAAATAGTACTCAAGATGCTATGGGCTGTAAAATTACAGAAATAGTACTCAAGATGCTATGGACTGTAACATTACAGAAATAGTACTCAAGATGCTAATGGCTATAACATTACAGAAATAGTACTCAAGATGCTATGGGCTGTAACATTACAGTAAAAGTACTCAAGATGCTAACGGCTGTAACATTACCGAAATAGTACTCAAGATGCTAACGGCTGTAATATTACAGAAATAGTACTCAAGATGCTATGGGCTGTAACATTACAGAAATTGTACTCAAGATGCTAACGGCTGTAACATTACAGAAATAGTACTCAAGATGCTATGGGCTGTCACATTACAGAAATAGTACTCAAGATGCTATGGGCTGTAACATTACAGAAATTGTACTCAAGATGATACAAGATGTAACATTACAGAAATAGTACTCAAGAGGCTATGGGCTGTAACATTTCAGAAATAGTACTCAAGATGCTAACGGCTGTAACATTACAGAAATTGTACTCACAGAAATAGTACTCAAGATGCTAACGGCTGTAACATTACAGAAATAGTACTCAAGATGCTATGGGCTGTAACATTACAGAAATTGTACTCAAGATGCTATGGGCTGTAACATTACAGAAATAGTACTCAAGATGCTAACGGCTGTAAAATTACAGAAATAGTACTCAAGATGCTAACGGCTGTAACATTACAGAAATAGTACTCAAGATGCTATGGGCTGTAAAATTACAGAAATAGTACTCAAGATGCTATGGACTATAACATTACAGAAATAGTACTCAAGATGCTAACGGCTGTAACATTACAGAAATAGTACTCAAGATGCTATGGGCTGTAACATTACAGAAATAGTACTCAAGTTTCTAACGGCTGTAACATTACAGAAATAGTACTCAAGATGCTATGGGCTGTAACATTACAGAAAT
>MUZC01001118.1:47708-69129 GCA_002072015.1 Radix auricularia | reverse complement strand
TGCACACGGTACATTTTATTATTCCATACGATCCCCTCAGCTTACAATTCCTTCGGTAACTTGATGCTAATAGGACTAACCAACAACAATGGTGTGGGAGATTGAGAGTGGGGGTGGGTAAACTGTCTGTAGTCTGTTATATTATATATTTTAAAATCTGGGGAGCCTTGTTTACAGTAAGCAGCCTATGATTTTGGTATCGTCCCATCACTAGCGTTAATAAATGATAATGTTCATGCACGTGTTTTTGGAGTTTTTTTTTAACACAACAGCATTGCCGTTATTTGTTTGATGAAGCTATCGGCATGCTATAAAATTGTACATACATGTTTGCTAACAACAAAAGGTATATGTGCACCAACTGACAGCAGAAATTTACAAATTTAAAATAAAAACCAACGTCGATTATCGATAAAAACTTTTATTATTCTCCAACACATCTCTGAAACGTATCGTATATATGCAGTTACTTTGGTTTCTTTAAAAAGTCTATAATGCTTTGTTGTTTTTTGCCTTTAATCGTCTGCTTAAAAACAAATGCTTCAATATTATTTATGCTTTCTAAAACAGTTTCACCTCGTAAAACTTTTTATAAGACGCGCGAAAATATGGAAGTGAGATGGTGAGTGGCAACGATAAGTAACATTTTCAAAAGCTGGCGATTTAAGTTTGCAACACAAGTCTCAACGCAAGAGGGCTGTGACGTCATCAGCACACGTCGCAAGCTGATATTTTTCGTAGCCTTGATGGCCATTGCCATAGTACCAGAAGCAACACAGCGCTGAGAGCAAAACGCAAGTGGGCTGTGACGTCACCAGCAGACCATGTTGAGACAGAAATCATAGCTAACATTTTCAAAATTGGCGATTGGTCATGGGGATTGAGATAACCGATGTTAAGTGGCAAATTTGACCCTTTTTTGTGCTCGTGTTATGAGGTTTCGGCGACTTAAAAAAATCGAATTAAACGACGAGAAAATGCTAAGACAAAGAGAGAATTTGGCGGTTCCAATAAAAAACGTCGACATAATAGGGTGGTCGAGCGAAGCGAGCTCGAGGTAAGTGGGTTCCACTGTACTAATGCATTTCTGCCAGGAAAGAGCCAACAACTGTTTTTACATCTTGAACTCTGTCAATTAAAGCTCCCCTTCTGCCACCAATTTCTGTAGAAGTAGAAGCACCAGGCAAGGTGTAGCTCTTTTGGAGGTTTGCTAAAGCACTGCAGTGGGATGGGTTATTAGTATGATCTGACAATGCTTTTTTCCCTGATGACCCATACTATACTCATACACCAAGGTTTGATTGCAGACAGTGCAGACACATGTGCCTGTGACAATTAAAAATTGGCTTCACATTAGTTAATGACACTGTTTGCAATTTTAATTATATTAAGGTAATCATGCACACATTTCAAAAATGCCCTTCATTGTATTACTTATTTATAATAATGTATATTAATATTAAACATGGCACAAAAATGTCTAAAAAAAAATATTAAGGAGCAAAAAATAGCAATAAAAATGTTGATGTGCACGGGCACAAGTATATAGAAACAAATAACTAAGCACTAAGCATAGGGCGTGATAGGCAGAAATTTACATAATCATAATAAATTACTAACAAATTATTATTAATTATTTATCTAAAAAATTAAATCATATATGAATAATATTAAAGCATCTGATTAATTGAATATTTAACTATTACATATTTCATAAGTCAAAAGCCTATTCAAATTCAATTGTCAAAACTTAATTGAAACTAGGGTTTACAAAACTTACCAGGGTGATAAATTCTGATAAAGTTTTTTACACCAAACTTTATACGAAGTGCCGCTGTCATTTTCAGTATTCAACCACTGCCATCGCCACTTGTTTTTAAATGTTTTTCTACAACTCGGCAATATTTTCATTAATATCAACAAAACGCATTTTTAGATATTGGCACTTGATGAGGTTCGTTTTTCAAAATGTTGATATGCATGTACCAGCGCAAAGCAGTATAGCCTACAAACAGAAAGTAGTAATCCAGCCCCAGCACACCACACACTAAGCGAGAGAGTGAGAGGTGACGGAGAGGTCAGAACACGCTGTAACTGTTCTATTTATAGCAATGCCACTCATTGCTGAGTTGAATTCGAGCGAAACTACACGGTTACTCTTTTTTTTTTTTAAACCCCGGAGCTAGATTTGAAAATAAAATCTCGCAAATCCGGAAATTCCGGGAAAATCGAAAAAACAAAGTCGCGAACCCGGAAAGCGCGTAAAAGCAAAATCGCGAATCCGGAAAATAAAATTTAAAAAATTCAAGAATCCGGAATTCCGGGATAACCCGGAGCGGTGGCACCGCTGCTATATACTTTATTTCTCATCTTAATATAAAAAAAATTACAATGTCTTTTATTTTTTAAATTAAAATTATGATTATAATAGCTTCATTTTGTTAATCAGTGTTGTGTTACAAATTATTAAACATACAGGTAAGTAAAAGTTAATAACAGGATGGTTCTTTTTTTAGTAATATTAGTTAAATCTGGTGTATCTATGCAATAAAGTTAATGAGCCAGAAAATGTGTTATTTTCTTTGTGAATTCTAAGGAGTATTGTGCAATATTGTGATATGTGTGTAATTACAGGATATTTCATTATTAAAGGTAAGTGCCTTTTTCATTTTAAAATAATAGCCTAATGGGAAAATGATCAACATCATATAAATAATTACAACAAATAATAGAAAGCCAAATAATCTTTAAAACTAAAAATGCAAAATCAATTTGAATCTTTCATTTACTTAAAATTTAAATAATTTAGCAGGCTTTACTTTCTAGTTTTGTCAAATTTAATAATCACTTTAGACTCCATGATATAGACAAATATTTCTAACTAAATCAGTATTTTAATATTAATTACTGTAATACTTATAACTTATTATTATAAGGCCTAACAGTCGGCCTAAAGCTACTAAACTGATTAGTGAATAAGGCCAAATAAGTGAATATATTCATTTTTAAGTATATTAAGTCTAATAATCTTTATAAATAATAGCCTATTTGAATTTGATAAAAAAAATATTAGTTCATAGTGGTATTATAATTATAGTTAAATTATACTTAAGTAAACATATTAATTAATTGATTATGCAATTAAATTTATAGAGTTTTAAAATAATTTAATGAATTCCAATCAATATAATCCACTATAATACCCTTGATAGGGCTATGTATACACTTAAAATCACTGCTGTCGTTATCGGTAATAGGTGATTTTCCAAAACATGTGTTAAAAAGTTTGTAAACAAAGGCGGTCAATGGGGGTGGCCATTTAATAAATATATGGCCTACATTCTTCAAATTTGGATATGTTTTTCTTCACATCATGAATTTATTACCTCATAAGAATTACATGGACCGCATTTTTTTTAAAAAAAGTTATTAATGGGTGAACATGCGCTACCATTAACCTTCAATTTTCAAGGTTAAAACCTTGGGGGAAAAAATTCGAATTTTTTTTTAATGAAACAAGCAAGATGTCTGCCTTAGCCTTAATGAATGGGCTGATGTTGAATTTATTATGGCGCCAATAATCGACTATAACAATTGAAAAAACGATACACTCAATAAATTAAAAAGTGGAAGTCGCCATTTTGACAACGAAATTACGATACCAATTTTTCGGGAATATCCGGTCGATACCCAAGTGCCTACTATTTACTATTTCATCTATAGTCTATAATCTATACTAAAATATGGCAAAACCCACGCTGACCACTAATTCTCGAATTTCCTGTGTTGAAGGTTTAATCTTTGAAAAAAAATGTTAGAGTTATCATGAGTATTTAGTTCATTTAGACTCCTCTAATCTAAGCCGTAAGCCAACAGTAAGCTTAAGTCTTAACAGTCAATCTAAGCCAAAACTAAAACTTTGACTTTACTTTAACTTAATTATTTATCCTTTGCCGATATTTGCCTTTGGCTTTACCTTACTTTACACTTTACAACTTTACTTCACATTCACAGTTTTACAGTCTACAACTACAACCACACACACAGTGACACACTCTCGCAAATTTGTACTATTACGTCTACTAATTATTGAATTTCATACAGGCATTTGTATACGATTGGGACCCTTCTCCTGCTCTGTTGTATTTGGATCTTGGAACTCGGTCGCAGACCCTGGTTTAGCAGTTTCGACAGGATTAGGACGTGAAGATGTCTCGGTCATTTCGTAATTCAGTTTTAACTGATTTCGTTTTGTTTATGTAAATATTATAGTTCATGATTTTTATTTAACTCTATGCCGCTTATAATTTTATAATTTCCAGAATCGCTTAAGGTAGAGAAAATTTTTTAAAAATTATTTTAATGTGCCATGCCTGGGGAAATTTCCCCATATCTTGAGCATTCTCAGAGACTTTGAGAAGAATAAAAAAAAAATAAACACATTTTTTAAAAACTAAAATTGTGAGCTGGTGAGTGAGCAGGATCACTATACCTGGAGTCCCGGAGTCCAGAGTTACAGATAGTAATATTTCTTTAAAGTCACAGGCAGAAAATAAATATATATATTAAAGGGCTGCGGAAATTAACGTTTAATTTCTCGATTAATCGGTTTAAAAAATTATTATTTTCATCGATAATTCTTATTTTTAAAAATTATTTTATTATTATTATTATTTAATTATTTTTTTAATGGATAAAATAGCATTTACGTTTAGGGCAATTTTTCTATTTATTAATAAATGAATAATTATTAATAATTAATAATATTTTTCTTTTTTTACGTGCAAACTTCTCCATTAAAAAAAAAGATTTTTAAAATGTAAACTTTAAAATAAACTCTTTTTATAATGAAAATGATTTTAAAAAATAATAAACATTGTTTTTACCTAATTAACAATAACAAAATTTTAATTCATTGACATTATATTGAACTACTTATATTTTTTTATATATATTATATTTTTTTTTAGTCAAAACATGATAGGATAATTTAAAAGTTCTATTTGAACTTTTAAATATTTTATTTTTTCTTAAGTTGGTTGTCTGCGCCCATTGCTATGTTGCCATTCTTTAATCTACACGTAGTTTGTTTTTTTCTCCCACTAAGTAGACGCATTTCCTGAAATATGGACTTTGTAAAGAATTTTCCTCTGTCCTAATCCGATCGATCGATACCCCTTACCCTAGATTCTGACACATGCAGTTGTAAGTTACATATCCTGGAAATAAATTTTACGTGACTGGCACATGTTTCTGATCCATACAAAGCATACATTTAGGTGTTAAATGTTTATATTCGAGTCCACTTTTCAGCCCATGCTGGGGCAAATGAAGCACTCACAATTTTCTATAGCCACTGCATACGAGCAGTTCAGCCACCTTTGTTTTCCCGAACAGGTACCCATTCGGATACCATTGTCACAGCCTTTGGTCACGGGTACAAGACCCTGCCTTCCCTTAGATTCGAACCAGTGCGACAACCGAGTGCGCCACCGCTCGACCACCGCGCCCCCGCAATACCTTTCGCGATAGTTTTATTCGGCGATTTGTGTTTTTATCTGATTTAGCAGCACGCTGCCAAAGTAAATGAAGCTATCTTCTTGTTCTATGTTTTAGTTTAATAGTTTTGCGTATTTTCCTGCGTATGATTTAATTTAACATTTTTATCTTAATGGTCCCACTTTTTTCCTCTGTTAATGGCTGGATCTTGATTTGTAAAAATTTCGAAAGTATATTACATCATAAAATTTTCTTTTAATTTGTTTTAGTTTGGGATATTTGAGGAAATGTAGAACAAAATCTAAGTATTTCCTTAAACAATTAAAAGTCACCCAACCGGATGCTGGGACTAGCAGACGCGCTTCAAATTTTCAAAAATGTTCCACTTCTTTTATTTACACCATTTAACATAATTATTAGTTCTTAAAATGTTTTAAAAGACCCCATCCTCCAAGTAACGATCTACATCATTATGTCACATTTATCAGATAGATTAAACATGCTCAAATCTGCGCTGTTATTTTTAGACAGACATGACGGACTTCTTAAAATCAAAGATGAAGCTAAAGAGCACTTAAGTACTAAAGTAAATTGAGATCTTAAATATAATTTTTGAGTTCTGATTTTATCTATCCCTGCTTAGTTCATTATATAGTATTAAAGGCTAAATCCGACTTGTCGTTCCCAAAAGGCGTATAATGCTTATTTAACAATTAACTCCGTGTTCTCTATTTTTTATTTAAGTTTTAGAATTAGAATGTTTAAAATTTAAAACTTAAATTGATTGTTTATTTCAAATAAATTATTTATTAATTTAGGGTCGGGGTTAAGCTTAGGTTTAGAATGTTAAAAGTTGAATTCTCCAATTTCTTTGCTTGTAACGCGGCATAGCAACAAAGATAGCTGCCATGTAAAGTGGGAACGTCAAATTTGATTTTACCGTATTATTTAATATTATAATTATACTGTATTACAGTGTAGAAGAAGCATCTGGAACATATAAGTATAAGATTAGATAATTATTAATAGTAATTGAATAAAGTGATTAGTGTGTATTATTATTATGAATGATGAGGAAAAATTAATAACTATATTATATATAATATATTATTATTAGGCACAGTGCTTTTTTCCTCGCGTAACGCACCGGAACTGCATTCAGCACATTCACATAGTTATTTTAACAACTGACTGGAATGCTTTTTCAGGTTGCATTTATTCTGCTACCTTTTTTCATGCATTCCGGAATCATTTTTTCATTTTTATATAGAAAAAAAGCACTGATTACGTCTATAACTATTTGATTATATGTACTTATAATTATTTGATTATATGTACTTATAATTATTACACACTTATGTGTAAAAACTGTGGTAAAGACTGTCACTCAAGGATAGGACTGCACAGCCACTCGAGAAAATGCAACCCAACGGTGATGCACCATTGTCTCGCGAGACGGAAGGATGCCGACTTATAATTTTTTACACTAGACCATGTGCATTCTTTGGTAAAGAAGTTATCTGTGAAAGAATGGCACATTCCTGTTATAATTATAGGGCACTGCCATGGCAGGCCTGCAAATAGAAATATTTGGGACTTGTGAAATGTGGGCGCCTCTGCCTTCATTTCACAAATCAGTATTGAAAAATCGCGCATGAAAGGGCCAAAGACCAGATTTCTGTTTGTCTCATGACATTAGTTGTTTAGGTCATACTCCTGATATATTAAATATGTAGTCTGTAGTATTCATGCAGTCATTAACAATTCACTCAAATTCGCTTTTACAGGGATGTTTTGTATACAGATTTATTGTTGATATTGATCTAGGATCATTATTTGAACAAGATGGTGAGAACATTTGAATTTGAGTATTTAATTTTAATCTTCATCTCTTTTTAACTATTCCATTTATACGGTTTCCAGAAATATGTGATAAATCCTTTCAATTTTCTGGTCTGAAAATTTCAGAACAAAGCTAATGGTATAAACTGCATTAAAAAAACAATACTAACCCATTGACCTGAAAATAATCTTATAGTTATAATTTTAAATACTTTTTCTTATTGGTGGTCTCCAATGATTTGAGCCCAGCTGTGGGTTTATTAAAAACAAGTTATATGTGTAAGTGTAAGTAATTTTGTTTGGCTTAAATGCTGTAAACCTTAAATTTAATTTATTTATTTCAGCTTTTTTGGGGAATTATGTGCTTAAAATGCCTTTAGAGAGCTCAACAGTTTTTCAAGAGGTGAGAAAAGTAATTTCACTTACCAGAACAATTTTTCTTAAAAGAAAGTGAAATGCTATTTAATTATCAATTGTATATTAAAATAAAAATCACCATGACACATTTATTTCAGATAATTTACCAGTTTTGTCAGACTAACAGTCTGCTGCCAGCAGACACAACATCCACACAGATTTCTGCAAGGCTTAGAATTTCACATTTTCCTATCAGCAGGTTCACTTTATAGTTATTGTCATTTAATTCTTTTAAGATTACTTTCATATAGAACTTCTTTTTATAATAGATTCAACAAATATTAATTTGGGATACATTACACCATTATGTTGATAGATAAAGAGAGAGAGAGAGATAAATAGAGGGATAAATAGAGAGGAGAGATATATAAGTGTATGGATGGTCAGGGGGATGAGGTGTTGGGTGAGTGGTCAAAGGGAGAAGGGCTGGATGGAACATTGATTTTGATGGTCATAGGTGTGTATAATTAAATAAAATATTTCTCTTGTAATTCTTAATCTGTAACAAATTAGTGGTTATTCAGTTTACAGATTACCAGAATATCTGACTTGACAAAGTTTATCAATTATCAAGGCTTTATAAAATTGGTGGGATACATAGTTGGATTATCAGGACTCTCAAAATATACGTAAGTAAAAGTGACATATATATTCAAAAGGATTTCTAAATTTAAATAAAAAACAGAATCATTCACAATACTTAAATTATTTGTTATAAATGTGAGGGTTATGTTGTTGCATGTCACAATTTCAGGAACTCTATTATATTACCAGGCAAAGTACAAAATATATTTGTCCTATTCCTGACTGTGATGGACATAAAGGCAATAATTTTATCAGAATGCACATTTCTGGTGCCTCAGAGACACAAACAATAAGGTAATGTTTACTGATTGTTTTTAAAAATGTAAATAAAGATACTAATTTGTAATTTAAAGAAAAGAATGTAACTGTTTTCACTCATTTCAAAGATAAGGATATTATTTGGTCATTTATTTTTTTGTCTTTCAAGAAAGATTCCTAATATGAATTGGGTAAAAGGTGTGTTAAAAGTTCTTTTTTTTTAAAAAAAAAAGCAAAGCCATAACATATGTGTAAATTACTTTTTGTTACATTGTCTAATATTTTGTTAAAATTCAAAACATACATGCTATCAAAAATTTGTTCCTTTATATTTCACTTTCAGAAAGGATTTTACATGTATATTCTGTGCAGAGACTTTAGAAGAAGTTAAATCTATGCGGACATTATCAGGTACAGTGGAGGGTGGGAAAATAAAGTTTCAAAGAAATTGTAGAAACTTTTTTTCTATAGATATTTTTTGTTTGATGATTAATTCATGGGAGATTAAATTCATTACATATGCATCATCATTTGTTCTTAATGTTCCATTAAGTACTGTGCCCATCTTGATAAAAAAATTGAGAGTAAACTTTAATTTTAAAAGATAAAATCAGCTGATTATTAACTTAGTTTAAATCTTTCCAACATTTTCAACAGATAAAATGGTTATTGAAGTTGTACCAATATCAGTTGAAAGGTTTGGAAGAGAAGATATCATCAGAAAGGAGAGGATGCAAGCTGTTACAGTTTTTGTTCGAGGTAATCAACTCATAATATTAATGGAGCCATGAGGTCACTCAGTAAATTCAATTACAAGGCTTTGGTATAAGTATAAGCATTTGAAAATATCACATAAAACATTTTTATATTAAAAAAAAGCAGTATTCCTTGATCATTATTCCCCATGCTGATAAGATATGATTATAAATTACACATGTCTACATTACACATTACGCTAGTCTCGACATATGCCTTGAATTATCCTCCTGCCCAATAATTTGAAAAACGTTTTCTCTCTTATCATACCCCTTCATCAAACTCCATATCTTATTATAAAAGGATAAATTACAACATATTTTGAAGGAATAAATAAGGGTTTATTAATAGAGAGATAATGGGAACATTTTTTAAGTGAAATGTCCTACTTTTCATTTCTAATAAAGGTAATGGCGTGCTATAACTCTTTGCAAATTCAAAATAACATTTCTTAAGTTCCTAAAAATTGGAAGGTTCATTTTAATGTTATTATTTTCATGCTAATTCTTTTTGCCAAAACGTTTGTTGTTTTGTAACATTCTGTCAGTCCTACGTATACCCTTTAATATAACCCACTCTACCTTTCTGTCATAGAACTTTCTTCTATAACAAACATGTAGAAAAAATGTGGTTTATAATATATTTCAGATGACTTAGTGAATACAGTAGCCCTTGGTAAAGCTTATGAGATTATAGGGACATGTAGGACAGATCCTAGTGGGGAAGTTATTAACATCAGCTTTGAGGTAAGTTATATTTGAACACAGAACTTTCTGGTCTGGAACAAGATGCATTACTGGCATTACCATTGAGCCACAAGGATAATACTAGTTACTAGAAAAAAAAGCCACCAAAAATTGTTGGACAAAAAGTATTACATACCATTGACTAAGTTACTTATTAAAAAAATACATTCAAACACACCTTACAATAAACAAAATTAATTATAATTCAAACATCTGGGAATACAATCTTCTAACTGTTATGTTACTAAAATATCTTTAAAATTTTACTCAATTTTCCTAAGATCCTCATTTTTTTTCTTGAACAATTTGAAATTACATTGGCTTCCCCCTTAAGATAAAATATAGACCTAATTATCTGAATTCCAACCTTAGATGAATCACCTTACTGTTCTAGCTTTTTTTTTTTTTTTTGGTAGGCTACTAATAATTTAAAAAACATGTCCATTTGGAGTGATTCAATTTTTATCATAATTTCAATAAATTAAAAAAATGTTCCTGGGGCTTTTGAATGTTTTTTTTTTTAAATGAAGGAATTTCTATTTCAAAATGTATAAAGGAAATTATTGTTTAAAATATTTATTAAAATCCATTGTTTTCGAATGAGGTAAATAATATTTGGATCATATAAAATATTATAATTTATGAAACAATATAAACATGGTTCCTCTGATCAAAGAAGGGTGTATGCTGAGATTGAGATTATGAAATGTCCATTGATGAAGTCAGTATAAAAATGAAGGCAGAAGGGGTGAACTCTATCGTTACATGTTAATGCAAATATAGGTCAGTTTACCAGCCACATAACTGACATACCTACATTTTTGTTTCACAGGCAAACAACATCATCCAGGTAAATAATATCATGTGTTAGTTCAGTTAATGAACTGTGGGCATTTTTCTTAAAAGATATGTAAGAGTTTATATTTTTATAATCAACTCCATAACTTGTAAGAAAATTATTGAAACATAAAAGGATTTCTTAAAAATGTCATTTAAAAATAATTTAGTTATATTCAAGAGAACTTAACCTAAATAATTGTATTCATTTTATCAACCTTTCCTCTTTGAACAGTTAAAAACACAAATATCCCCCTTATTTACTTCGCAATCCAGAGTGATGCAGGAGCTTTATGACGGTCAGTGCTTGCATTCTCTGTTAATTAGGCAGTAATAGCTTTGGTGTTATTTAAAGTCTTAGTGTGGCATAAAGCTACAGAACTTGATTTTGTCTGAGCCACAAAATCTTTATTCTTGTATTAGAAATGCATTATCACCTTCATTGAAAACCTGATGAAAGAATGGATAAGTTAGTTACACTGTTTATACTTAGAGAAAAAAAAAATTAATTTTGGACACTTAAGTTCTTAGCATCTTTGAAAAAATATATTTTAAATGTCTGAATGTCAAGTTGTCAAAAAAGCAAGTATTTGACAGGATTATAAAATCTCATAGCCTCCTCAAGATGAACTGTTCATTGAAATTTGTTGGTCTATATCTGATCACATCAAACTAAACACATATTCTGGAGGCCTGAGATTAATCTCTTAAGGTCTTGGCTAATACTTGGGAAACCTGCTCCATCTGCTGAGCAGTGCCATACATCATTATCTTCACGTGGGACTCTTTTGCCTCCCGTACCTCCCCGGCTATGGTATGTCTAGCGTGGGACACAACGTCAACAGCAGTGTGACCGTCTCAGAGGCTCGGCTTCAATGATGGCAGTTGAGTCCCTGTTTTGATCTAGCCCGTTAAATGTAAGAGTTGGTTGGGCAATGCTCGGTTCGCATTTGCGTCACTAAACTCTGATTCTTACGGTTTAGACCCCACCACTGGTCTGATCGGTTAGCAAAAACCCCCCTGGCTGTTGTATTATCCGCCCACTCCTGATACCACTTTTCCTTAAAGTTGTCCAATAGCCAGGTCTTTGCCCCAAGGTAAGTAATTAGGACATCCGGTTGGGGTTTGGCCGCTCCTGCTTTTGCCAGGGAGTCAACCTTTTCATTGCCTTCAACATTCACATGGCTTGGGATCCACTGCTTCCACTGAAAATCCTACATGTGGAAGAAAATCAGCAGTCCCGAGCCTGCGCTCTTCATGGGGCTTCCCGGAAAACCCCCTCAGCCCTCTGGCCCCCTAAGGGACGTAAAGACTGAGAAGCCCCCCCGGAGCGGTCGCTGCTACAAGCGGCCGCCTGGGCGTCCAGGGCACTGGGCCGAAAAGCCTCCCACTAAAGTGTGCCTCCCGAGGGAGGTGTGGAATTTACCTACTGTGACTCGCTATCAACATAGTATCACTTTGGCGCCACCAGGGCAAAGCTTACGAGTCTATATAGTTTAGATCGCCGCAAAGCATGGGGATCATCACTGACCTAACTAGAGTTTAACCCCCACCGGAAGGTTTCCTCAGAGCTGGCGACCAAAAGCGTTTCCTAGCGGTACCTTTTGCTATTCCGTACTGGCGCTCCTGGCCCTAAACCGGCACCGCTCAACAGCGTTGCTAGTTAATTGAGGGGGACGAAACGGTCGCTTCGGAGTAACCCGACCCTCAACGGGTACTTTGGTTTTCATCATCGGCATTGCATCTAAATGCTTTGCCTAAGATCCGTACAGCGACTGTAATCATATTTGACTAGCACCTAACGCCTAACAACGGACTTCGGCTATCCAAGCCTGGGGTTTGTCGGTTTCAGGTCGCAATGTGCACCACGACCTTACTCGTCTGTCGAACCACGTAGAGGTCACCCCATCTCGACAGACTGCTTCCACTAAATAACCTGATTTATATTAACTGGAATAGAGTCATATACAAAATTTTTTATTGATGAAATGCAAAAACATTATATTAGAGCAGTGAGTTTACCTAAGAGAAAACAAAGTCAAGGAAAATAATTAGTGCTGGCATTTCATGAATTAATCTGTAATTTTTATTAAAGCCACACATCTCAAGGGAGGCAACAAAAAACTGGTATTTGTCATTTTTTTATTGAGTCATTTCCCCTGTCTTATGGACAGAAAATAATGTTTTAATTAAGTACTCTGTTCTTCAGCAAAGCAGATCCTGTGATTTGGGCGATTATATTGTTTATTAATTTTAAAAAATAAATTGGGAAAAAAATAATATAAATATTTTCTTAACTTTTTTCAAATTTGTATCGATTATTAATTTATTAATAGATATTTAATACATTTAAAAATTGAACAATTAATCTAAAAATTAATTTTTAATTTCCGTACCCCTAAAAATAATTTTTACTTTTCAAGGCAGTTTTGCTGTTTCTAGGGTTTAACTAAGTAATATTAATATAATTATCAAACCTAATTAATATAATTATTATTAATATCATTTTAACACACCCACAAATAATTAAACATAGGACCTAATTTTATTTGAGAGAATGTGTTTAATCACAGATTTAATTCAATCCCCATGGAGATGGCCTATTAATCTTGCCTACTGGTTTGCAGGTAAGATGGAATTTATTTTAAAATAGCTCTTTTTTTAATTATACCTGAGCTCTTTTAAAAAATTTTTATTATGTCTCAGTTCAGGACCTTATTTGTTATCATTTATGAACATATTGATGGTAGACTTTTAAAAATCACACTAATGTATTTTATTCAAGCAACTTTGAATATTAGACCTTTTATTTTTTATGAACTTGTTTAAACTTGAACATTTATCTATGAACTACTAACTGCCTTTCTGTTTCTTATGTGAAAAGTTCAGATTTTGTTGTTGAAATTCAGCCGAAATGATCATTTTATCTAACACTCATGATCTTTCTTCTTTTTCATCAGGAAGTATCGTCCCTGGAGGAATTATGATCAAACTGCGTCTATTGCTACTGATGAGTATAGTACTTAATCCTCAGGTCAGAATTGATGTGAGAAACATTTTTTTTTAAAAATATTTTTGCTTTACTATTATTACTCTCTATTACACACAAAAGTACTATGTTCAATTGGAATAAAAATGTATTCTTAAAGTATGGGGAAAAAACATGAAATAACTATGAATGATAGAAATTGATAAGTTAGAGATCTTAAGTCAAATGTTCATTTTGAGTTTTTTTATATGAATTAAGTAACAGAGGTTGAATTATAATTTTTTAATTTTACAGACTCATTTGCTCCATATTTTGGGTGTTGGAAGTGAATCAAAGGTCTTTTTAAATCTGGTTGAATATGCACTTCAATTTGTAAAAAGATGTTTTCCTGAAACTGTAACTACTCCGCTGACTGGAAAGATAGTTAGTGATAAACACACATGGGCTCCATATTTTATACAAGGTAATGTTGGTGAATAGTGCATAAGTTCTTATACATTTTTAGTTTCTTAACTTTAAATCAGTAGTATGATTGTTTATAGAACTTTCTGAAGATAGCTTAAGGTTGGGTAAATTTGGCTGATATCAATTACTTTATTTTAATTAAAGACTTTTAGCTTCTTAAGGATATAGTAATTAAAATAGAAAAATTAAAGAATATTTTTTAATTTTACAAAACTATTCCATCATGTGTCTTGTGTCATTTGTTGAAAAAAAAAACTACAATTTAAAAGAGTTTTTTTTGAATGTGTGCATACAAATGATCAATAGTTCTTTGAATGTCTAATAAGAAATGACAAGTGTAGAATATTTAGGCTGTCTCAATCAGGTGGTTCACTGCTACTTGCTGCTGGTGGTGTTTGCTCAGTTGGAGATATAAGTGGATGGAAGAAATATAAAAAAGATCATTTACAAACAGGTGAGTTTCCGTTTTCACATAATTTACATATGAATTGAAATATAAAACTTTTTCCGATTCAGTAAAGTTAATTCAGGAATTGTTCAGTAATTGATTAACTCAATAATAGCCTTGACCATTTATTTAGAGATGACAGCACAAAAGTATCTTTCCACTAATACAATTTTATTTTGAAAAATATTATTTTAGCCGAACGGAGAATCTAATAATAATAAGTTAGTGGCAGCTTAAGACAAGCAAGCTGTTTAGTGCATTACGGTACGTAGACACAGGAAAATAATTATGTAAATGAAGGGTGTTGTTTCCGGCAATTGTACATTTTGGGTCCTGTTGACGAGAGAAGTATTGCTGTTTGTTTTATGGGAGATGTGTCGTTTGCCATGAAGTAAGCATCGAGCCTTTCTCCAAACTTTCGTCAAATTGTTTAAGTTTTGCCATTGTTTAATTTCTTTATGATATTTATGAATACTTATTTACTTATCATTATTTATCATCAATGTGACATGTCTGGCGTTCATCCTCGTCGCCAATGTGGCATACTGAGTGGGTTCAGTAATTTATTTCATTATTATAGTTGAACAAATACGACATTTAGGATACAAGCCAGACGTTAGCTTTAACCTTGAACGCAATGTTTATTATTGTACAATTGTCGGAAGCGGCACCCTTTATTTACATAATTATTTTCACGGTGTCTACGTCCGTAATACACTATAAGCTGTTTTTAAGAATTCTTAACTGTATACTGTAATCATTCATTTCTTTAATTTTTAAAGTTCTAACAACCAACAAAATCTCCTTGGACCTATCCCCAAAACACACTGGTGGACTGACTCAGCAACTAACATATCCCTTAGAGTGCCATGTGTTAGGATTATTGGATCCTGTGTCACTTGGGACCAAGACAAGAGAGAGTACCTTTGGAAACTTTGCTACTGGAGATTTACAAAGTTTTTTAGAGTAAATATTTCATTTTAGGTTTTACAATTTTTTGAAACTGCAAACTTGAGGCAATCATAAATTTTTTGTCCGTTTCATCCCTCAAAGTAACATAGGATTTTAAATAATTATTTAACTTTCACAGATTATTCTAAGTTTCTAGTCACTAGAGCAGTGGTTCTCAACCTGTGGTCCTATGTTTTGAGTCTATGTCTACTGTTAGCTATACTGGAAATCACACTAGATTCTAGAAGACAATTGTAATCGTTGTTATATTAACATTCAAAAATAATTTTCTAACGATTAGTAAATTAGCCTAAAATTTATTTTTAAAATATTATTAAAGTAATAAATTAATGAAATTGTTTGAACACATGGTTAAACTTCTTATAAAGAAAGCATCCAAACATGTGTAAAAAAACAATGATTATTCCTCATACTCATCTTCACAGTCTTTTTTATGAATAAAATGCAGTTTCAAAGAGAAAAAAAAGGCCAATTGCCATTCAAGGATATAATAGAGTTAGAGAGTATTTGCGCTAGGGGTTTGTATGCATCATAGCAAGTACCACCCAGACTACAGTGTTTAATATGCTCGCTAATTCTTGCAAATGAAGCATTTTTTGTAGCTATTCCAGTTGTCTGGTTATCAAAGGGACTGTTTAAATGACATGATGCTACAAGAGAGTTGGTGTTCTGGCTTACTTGGAGGACATTTTTTACAAATAATAAACTTAATTCAAGAAATTCAGACACATTTAAATTTAATTACTCTCAGTGACAAAGTGTCTGCTTTTACGAAAAAGCTTGATCTTTGTAAAACAAGATTATTTCAGGGAACTTTTACATGTTTGATCTATAGTACTAATTCACACAGAAACCAAAAAGGCTGGAATCAATAAACAACTGTTGAAAATTTTGATTTCTGACCGTATTCAATCACTGCTGGATCAATTTAACTTCTATGATGGTCATTTCAACGTTCAGATTTTTTCATGGGTTTTCAGTCCTTTTCTGCGCACATTGACTCATGAAATTTACTACCATCGAAATTAAACCAATTCATTGCATCGGCCAGTGATATTACTTTGAAAATGTTGCATAAGAAAGTGAGCTTGATGAACTTTCTCAGAGAGCTTAAAAATTTTTTTACCCTGTGCAACGTCATATCTTTGTGAGTGTGGATTTTCTGCATTGGATACACTCAAGATAAAACATCATTCCAGAGTTGAAGTTGAACTATGATGGAATCTTTCAGGTATTACACCTTGTTTGGTTGTGATGTGCTCAAATGTACCAGTTCAAGACTTGCACTAAATGAACTATGATGGAATCTTTCAGATATTACACCTCGTTTGGTTGGGATGTGCTCAAATGTACAAGCTCAAGGGTCACACTAAATGAACTATGATGGAATCTTTCAGATATTACACCTCGTTTGGATGTGATGTGCTCAAACTCAAATGTACTAGTTCAAGGCTCGCACTAAATGAACTAATGTAGCAATTGGCATTGCATAAAACTATATGTTTAAGGGAAATTTGTTCATCACAAAAGATAGCCATTGCTATCTGTTTCAATTCAATTGTGAGCACGCAAAACAGTAGTATAATAGTATAGTTTTACTTACTAACCTAACATGTATACCAGTAACTAATAATATGCAAAATATAATTATATCCGTATAAATTTCCAGCCTGGCAATAGCACACTTTTCAATAGTGGTCCGTGGCTCAGAAAAAAACAACTTCAAATGGACCTTGAACCTCAAAAGGTTGAGAACCACTGCACTAGAGGGAAGAAATGTCAGCAAGGTACACTGCAAAGGATTACTTCATCCCAAAGAAAATGAAAATAAATGAATTTTTTCCATTTCACTTCTTACACATCTTACAGAAATCTCTTGTAGTTTAAATGAATTTTATTATTAACATTCAGAATTTTAGTTTCAGTTTCACTTATATTTGATCACCTTTAAACAATTTCCTTCATCTATTCATAAAAAAAGTTTGTTTTTTAACAGCTTGTAAGCTGTTTCAAAACAAACAGTAATAGAGGCATATATATATAATATATATATCATTCGGCATCCTTCCGTCTTGCGAGACGATGGAGCATCACCATTGGGTTGCATTTTCTCGAGTGGCTGTGCAGTCCTATCCTTGAGTGACAGTCTTTAACACAGTTTTTACACACGAGTTCTGTGCTTCCAAATGTTTTGGCCTTTCTCCTAGCTCTTCTGTCTGCAGCCTCCTCAATTCTTCGCTCCTTGTCTACTATGACGCCCTCTTTGACAACTGTGCGCCACGTAGATCGGTCTTCTGCCTTACACTCCCAGTCCCTTGTATGTATTTTGGCTGTTTTCATGTCCCTTTGATAGACATCTTTAAATCGCAAGCGTGGGCGACCTGTTTTCCTCTTTCCTGAAGCCAGTTCACCATATAGGAGGTCCTTCTGGATGCGGCCGAGGCTCATTCTTTTAACATGTCCTAGCCACCTCAGACGTCTTTCACTAAGAATTGAGAACATGCTTTAGGTATTGGCATGTGTTAAGACCTCACTATTAGGCACTTTGTCTATATATATATATGCTGTGGATTTTAGAATTTATTTCTGTTAAGTTTAAGGTTAAAATTTCCAGGTTTCAGTGATTAATGTTTATGAGTTTATGTAATCATTGTTAGAGTGATAATTCAATGTGTTCTTTTTTTTATATTTCAGTGCATTTAGTTTCATCTGTTTTTTGGACTCCAGCGATGTTGCCTCCCTTGATGAAACCTCCACTGACTTAACAATGCATATAATTTCATCTTGGTGTAAAGAAGACATGGACAAAAAACCAATGGCTTTGACAAATGAAGACATTGAAAAGGTAATGTAACTATTTTTAGAATGTAATTAAATTTTAATATAATAATAAAATATGACATAGTTAATTAGAAACAGGATAAAGCCAAACAGTTTCATTTAACCTTTCTGTGTGCATTGCATACTTCTCAAATTCAATTCAAATATGGAAATATTTTTATTTTATTAGATCGCCACTTCTGCTGACCGTCTGAATAACAAAAGTGTGAATTTCATAACATTGTACTCAATTATTGTTTTATCCAAACTTCTTTGGAATTATTTTGACACTTGCTTCCTGTTTTTTCTTCTTTTCCTTAGTCCCATAACCTCTTTATTTTCAAGATCGTTGGGGGTTCTAAAGTTTCCATTAGAACATTCTCAGTCTTGGTAGATCCTGGCGGCGCCAATCCTTCTCCAGGTCAGCAGAGAACTATCTTAGCGTTAGTCATTTGTAAACAATTTTATAGTGGTTGGTTGTAACGTGGGCTCGATCCTACGCCCCTCAGTGACTGTGCTACCCAGCCGCCTTTTACAGCCACTTAAAACTTAAATATGAAATAGAAATAAAGGGAAACTAATTATACTCTTTCCCCCTATTGTTGCATTCATTTCCAGCTTTCTTCCTTTCAATTTCTGGGAACATTTTGCTACCGGGACAATGCTACTAAGACTAACACTACTAAGATGCTGTATTTTCATTAATGCTTTTTTTTTGTGTCCATGCTGAATTAATCAGTTTTAAATTTCTTTTATAGAACAATGAACAGTAACCACTGCTTGAATATGACCCTTTAAATTAATAAAATTATCTTTTTAAAGCATAAAATAATATTTTTGTTAAAGCAAAAAGCATTTGGTCACAGATAATTGTTGTAGTAGTTTCAAAGTGTTTTTTTTTTTAATTCACTAAATGTCTGCTTTGCCATATTCTGTTTCTCTTTTTTTAAACTCCTAGTTTATAGCTATTGCTAGAAATGTGGAACCCAAAATACTTCCTGAAGCTGAAAATCTTTTACAAAATTATTACACAGCCAGCAGGACAGCTAGAAGCTCAGGTCTTACTGGCTCTGATGTGCCACCTTCATCTCTCCATGCCTTGTGAGTACAAAACTGGTTCTCTTCTTTCAACTACATGAATTTCCAAGTCTTTTGTAGGTGTATTTTAACTAATCTGCTTTAGTATACATAAATTACATATAGGTATAATTAAAAGAAACAAACAAAAAGTGTCAATAATCTTAAATATCAAAAACATTTTGAACTTGACTTTCTGTTACTGTAATATTTTCATAAACACTATCATTTTGTACTTAAATTTCCATTTTGCCCAGAATCTCCCTTGCTGTGGGTTTTGCAAAACTAAATTTGAAGACATTTGTTAGTGAATGTGATGCTTTGATGGCTGTGTATCTTTACGAAGAATCCCTCACATCCAGATATGGTAAACAAATCTAGACGAGTACTCACATGTTCATTTATTCTTGTAAAATTGTTTTTAAAACAAAAATGGGGCATGGCATGTACCAACAGATAATAAAAGCTTTAATTAGATTTTCCATTTTTATGACACTATTGTATAAATTATTGAGCAGACTTATGACAATGTAATAAATGTAGAAAAATATGTCATTTTATATTTAATTTTTTGCCAGGATCATCTGTTCTAAATATGTACCCACAACCGAATGTGCCAAATAGTAGGATAGACGAGCTGTTGGGTAAGCAGGTAAGTAACTCAATATGTACCCACAAGCCAATGTGCCAAATAGTAGGATAGACGAGCTGGTGAGTAACTCAATATGTACCCACAAGCCAATGTGCCAAATAGTAGGATAGACGAGCTGTTGGGTAAGCTGGTGAGTAACTCAATATGTACCCACAAGCCAATGTGCCAAATAGTAGGATAGACGAGCTGTTGGGTACCCACAAGCCAATGGGCCAAATAGGCCAATGGGCCAAATAGTAGGATAGACGAGCTGTTGGGTAAGCAGGTAAGTAACTTTATGCCATAGTTTCAGTTTCTTGCCATATAACTCAATAATTAACAAAATTCTACAAATTAATTCAGTTTCTCATTTTAAATTATAAAAACTTTAAATGGATTCAAAGGTTTTTATGGTAACAATTTAATGGTTTTTTTTTAAATAAAAAATAATACAATATTTTTAATAAATTTATTTTTAACCTTAACTTTTATGTGAACCACGATATTGATATACAATTTGGTTTTCTGTAAGATTAGTATCCTTGGGTGAGCAATGCATTACAAAGGGCTGAAAAACAAGTCTATGGTGAAAAACTACAAAAGATAGCGCTTTTTACAATAATCATTTTATATAGTGTTATGAATGCTTTAGGTGGTGAACAATTCTGATTTTGAACAATTTAATTGTTTTGTGTCTCAGGTAAAAAATGCCTCATGTGTCTCAGGTAAAAAATGCCTCATGTTTCAAACATTGTTTTGTGTCTCAGGTAAAAAATGTCTCGTGTTTCAAACATTGTTTTGTGTCTCAGGTAAAAAATGCCTCATGTGTCTCAGGTAAAAAATGCTGCATGTTTTAAACATTGTTTTGTGTCTCAGGTAAAAAATACCTCATGTGTCTCAGGTAAAAAATACCTCATGTGTCTCAGGTAAAAAATGCCTCATGTGTCTCAGGTAAAAAATGCCACATGTGTCTCAGGTAAAAAATGCCTCATGTGTCTCAGGTAAAAAATGCCTCATGTTTCAAACATTGTTTTGTGTCTCAGGTAAAAAATGCCTCATGTGTCTCAGGTAAAAAATGC
>MUZC01001118.1:33035-45916 GCA_002072015.1 Radix auricularia | reverse complement strand
CATTGTTCATCAACTGTGGCAACCACAGCTTAAAATTTAGCAAGAGTACACTTAACTAAACATGATCCAGTTGTTATCACGTTTTTGGAACAGTTAAAAGTATACATTTATGTTTTCTCCCTTTCAACAACTCGTTGGGAAAAAATTAAAAAAGAGTTGTGCCAATCACAATGAAGAGGGAGTCTGAAACACGTTGGATTGCACGATCAGAAGCTGTTATAGCAATTTATGAAGGACTAGATGACATGGCAGGGCTGTTGGAAAAATTATCAGAACATACAAATATGACGCCTGACACCAGAAGTGATGCAGAAGCTTTGCTGGTAGGTATATAAAACTTTAACTTCCTAGATTTTAAACATTTCTGGAACATCATACTTGATAAAATTGATAGTGTCCAGAAACGGTTCCAGAATCCTACTGTGAGTTTCAAGGAAGCTTAATCTGATCTTGAATCGCTTGAGCAAGAAATTGTCAACATTCATGTTAGTTTGAGCCATGTTGCGGTAGACAATGGGAAAGAAGTTGCACAACTTGGAGAATCGAGTTTGACAGAAGATTATACGACATCGGAGGATGCCTTCGAGAATTAAAAAGAGATGCAGAACTTTCTCCATAAGAAGAAATTGCACCTGCTATGAACAGCGAAATTGATAAACCCCAACAGGAGATATCAATACGGATTTTACGTCTTAAACAACCTAAACAACAAATTTGGATTTTTACTAGTTACTAGACGTCAAATCTCTTCTTGCTGAAACAAAAGTCGATACGCTTCATTATAATTGCTTAGATGTTGCTAATTTCTACGAATTGTGTACAGAAATCAAAGACTAAAAAATGATGCTCAGTACCCGGACTGAAGTTCTACCGGAAACTACTTTGGATCTTCTAGATTTTATTGTTTCATATGGAGATGACTTATTTCCGAATCTGCGCATTTCACTTCAAATACTTCTAAAAATTGCTGTTTCAACTAAAAGCTGTGAGCGGTCCTTCAGCAAAGTAAACCTTATTTTGTCTTAATTACGTGCTTCAATGGATCAAGATCGTCTGGATGATCTTGCACTCCTTAGCATCGAAAGAGAACACTTGAGAATATCAATTTAAACAGCGAGATTGACGACATTCAAATCAAGGAAGATCAATTTATTTTAGATTATGTCTATTCGAGTCATGAATAATTAGTAGAGTTTTTTTTTTCAAATAAATTGTTTATAATCGTATAGAGAATTATTAGTCTGTATTGTATTTCATTAAAATATCATTTGCTTCAAAAAATGAACCTTATAAACCGTTAAATTTCAAATTTTTCTTGGGTGCTCAGTGAGCCCCCAAAATTTTTCGGTCCGTCAAGGGGCGCAGAATTTGTGTCTTGCCCCCGGGCGCACATGACCCTAGCTACGCCACTGTGTCTCAGGTAAAAAATGCCTCATGTTTCAAACATTGTTTTGTGTCTCAGGTAAAAAATGCCTCATGTTTCAAACATTGTTTTGTGTCTCAGGTAAAAAATGCCGCATGTTTCAAACATTGTTTTTTGTCTCAGGTAAAAAATGCCTCATGTGTCTCAGGTAAAAAATACCTCATGTTTCAAACAAAGACTAGAGAAAGTAAGGTGTAAGTTTAGATACAAATATTTGTACATAGTTCAAATAGGACCATGTGTAGTTCATGTTCAAACATCACTAGGTGCTAACCTAGTACTACAAGTGTTTGTACATAGTTCAAATAGGACCATGTGTAGTTCATGTACAAACATCACTAGGTGCTAACCTAGTACTACAAATGTTTGTACATAGTACAAATAGGACCATGTGTAGTTCATGTACAAACATCACTAGGTGCTAACCTAGAACAGTAGAAGTCCTTTAGTCCGGCACCCAACAGTCCAGAAAGCCCCATAATCCGGCATCGCTTCGGAAATTTTTAAAAATGTTGGTTTTCTCCAAAAGTGTGTTTTTAAAGCAAGTAAAAACGCTCGAGAGCTATTCTGAAGTTTTCGGGGTAGTTCGAAATCATCGGAAAGCGCTCAGTATTGTTCGGAAACAATTAGTCTCATCTGTCTTAACAAATAGAGGTGCAGTGCAGCACAGTTAATCAATCCCGAAGTGTCTTCACCATTTTTTTTTAGTTTATCTCTTTTGCTGAGGCTAGTAGCAGTAGTACCAGCTACAGTGCTTGAGAAATCATTAGAAATAAATTTTTATACTAAACGCCAGAGGTCAAGAAATAAAAAGACATTCGTGAATTTTTTTAATCTAAGTGAAAAATGTTTTACAGTACGTGTACATACATTATATGAAATGTAAAATAAACTTTGTTGTATTTGCATACTTTATTTGTAGTTTAATTATTAACCTAATTGTTCTTATAATTACGATTTATGCATGTATGTAGTTAAAAAAATAAAGAACATTTGTTTTTCGGCTAAGCCTACACTAAAAATAATGCACACCGTCCGATAGACCGGAATTTACGGTAGTCCGGCACCGAGCCGGTCCCGAACGTGCTGGATTATCAGACTTCTACTGTACTACAAATGTTTGTACATAGTACAAATAGGACCATGTGTAGTTCATGTACACACATCACTAGGTGCTCACCTACTACTGAAATGAAATGAACCCTTACAGACCATGAAGGTCCATGGGAGCAAGTGGAGTAGCGTTCACAAGTTTCATTGACCACTAAAGAGCATGGGATTGTGTGGTTAGCACAATGCCCCAGAGGCCTTGCCCGCGACACGGGTTCTTGCTGCGGATCGGTAGTCCAGCTTGCTACAACTTAGACCACCGCGCCCCTATAACCACCTAGTACTAGTAGTCTTATTTTACATGCTTGCTGAGACTCATTTTTATTAGCCTTTCTACTCAACCATAAAAGATTTCTTAGCTGTGATACTGTAAGTTTGAGTGATTTCCTTGTTAACTCCATCAGTTCTGAGTTTAGAGAACGATTGTGGTGCTGCTAGGAAGCAAAGAAGTAATTATGAAACATGACAATAGTGTGTGTGACAACGCTAAGGAGTAGGCATGCAGCCAATGAAAATCAATTATTTAGATTAGCAAATAGAGTGACAAATTTCCCATGAGTGTTTTCTTGGTAATGTTTGTAATAGAAACAATAATTAATATTTTTCAGAATGATCTATTAATGCAACACTTCCATGTGCAGCTGTTGAGGTTCTGCTCCCGTGTCATTGACAGTCGAACTCTATCTAGAGAAGAATAAACAGGAAATTCTTTGTTCATTCATTTTATAAATTGATCTTAAATGAGGTTATTGTGAATGGGCCAAATATTTAAAATTTATCATTTACAATCTGACCCCAATTTTAGATAAATGTTTGTTAAGATTTGAATACAAAATTTATGAATATGAAGTTGTTGATTGTTTAAAATATGACATTGTTTTTTATTTGTACTTAAATTTCCTGTGATAAATCTTTCCTGCACTAGTTAAAATAAAGATAATTTCAAATTTCTTCTTTGATTTTTGTTTACATCTATTCCTACAACACAGCATGATATTCTTTATAAGGACCCTGCTTTACAAATATTTTAATTTTAAATACATATATGTCTCAATTAATAATTAAATATCATTTGGTTTATTCCTGTTTTAATTGGTAGGAATCAGATTTTTTTAAATCAAAAGTTAAGTCTGGAATTTAGTAAGTAAATACTTCTTTCAGCTAAATCAGTGGCTTTCAACCTTTTTTGGGTGGCGACACTTTTTTTTAAAAGCCATGTGACCCGCAACCCCCAAGAAATTTTAAAAAATTCTATTTTAATAAAGTTTTTACAAAGTTGTTCAAATTTGCATATTATAGTGAATAGCAAAGCCATTTTGTCAATCAGTACATATTTCAGCGTATTTTTATTTTTTTTTAAATAAATAATTTGGGTAGGTAGATCAGCCGCTCTGATCAAACACTACTCAATTCTTGTTTTATCTGCAGCACAACTGGAAGGATTTGAATTAATTCTGTTTTCGGCAACTATTTGCTAATCCTGTGTGACAATTACAGTATTTAGTATTACTTACTATTTTATTATTAGTTCATCATCCATCCCTGTGGCACTACAGCCCATGTAGGGCATGGGCCTGCCTCATGACCTCCTTCCATGACAGCCCATGTAGGGCTTGAGCCTGCCTCACGACCTCCTTCCACGACAGCCCATGTAGGGCTTGAGCCTGCCTCACGACCTCCTTCCACTCTGTTAATATCAACGCCTTTCTTCTCCAATATTGGATGCCCAGTTGTTGTAGATCTTTCTCTACATCATCCATCCATCTAAGCCTAGGTTTTCCCTTGAGCCGTTTTCTTCTGGGGTTTTGGTGGTGTACCCTCTTTACTCCTCTATCATTTGACATTCTTTCTAGGTGTCCTGCCCAGTGCAGTCTGCCCTTTTTTAAATTTCTGCAACTATTGTGGTATCCTGATATAGACTGAATAGTTCATGGTTGGTTCTTATCCTCCATCCGAACTCATCCTTTGTTGGTCCATATATTTTCCTGAGAACTTTCCTCTCCCATGTAGTTAATAGGTTTTCCGCAGTTTTCATTCAGGTTCAAGTTTCACTAAAATATGTTACAGCTGGTCTGATGACCGTTTCATAAAGAGTTTTCTTTGTTTCCCTTAAAATGTTTTTGTTTTTGAGGATTTTCTGACTACTAAAGAATGCTCTATTCCCAGCTGCTATTCTTTCTTTGATTTCTAAAATTAATTCATTCCTTTCACTTAGTACTGATCCTAGGTATTTGAATTGATTTACTTTTTCAAAACTCTGGCCCCTATTTTTAATGTCTTCAGCTGTCATTTCTTCTCTTTCTAGGGTCATGTATTTTTTTTTTTTTGGGTTGTTGACTTCCACTCCTCCATGCAGTGATGAGTCTTCTAATTCAATGTATGACTTTGATATGTCTTTAGTACTTTTACCACGCAGCGCTGTGTCATCAGCATATGCAAGGTACTGGATGGGTTGGCTATAGAAAGTGCCAATAGCTTTTGGTTCTTGAGTTTCTCTCAGGAAGTATCCAGTTATTGTTCCTCGAATGTCGATATGTATGTTTCTAATAACTCTCCCTAACGTTAAGTTAAAAAGCATAGAAGACAGTGAGTCTCCCTGCCTTAGTCCTTTTCTAATCCTAAATTCTCTTGAGTATTCTCCTTGGACCTTAACTTTGCTTTTTAAATTGTTCAGCGTGACATATATCATTATTGTCAGTTTGTTGGGTGTGCCAAACTCCTGAAGCGTTTCATATAGATATTTCAATATTTCCTTTTGACGCTGTCATAGGCCATTTTATAATCTTTATATAATTAATGCACTGGGATGTTGTATTCACAGCATTTCCCTTATATCCATCTGATGGTGAAAATTTGATCAGTCGTTGATCTGTTTTGTCTGAATCCCCATTGGCAGTCTCCTAATATTTCTTCAGCATATGGATGTAGTCTTTTGGCTATAAGTTTCCTAAGTATTTTGCAAGTTACGGTTAATAGGGAGATTCCTCTGTAATTTTTGCACTGAAAGTTGGATCCTTTCTTGTGTATTGGGGGTTATTAATAGGGATGTAACGGAGCTGATGAAAATCCGCATCCTTCGGATTTGGCAAATATAAATCCGTCAGATTCAAATGCGGATTTGGTCAACACTTGGCTAAAAAAGGGAGCTTACCAAGGTGTCAGTCCCGTGCCCCCCAAAACAAGGATTTTTAATCACAAAAATAAGTAATTCAAAAACAATGCATATTGCAGTTTAAAAAGATAAACAAAATGAATGAATTTAATTCCACCAAAGTAATTTGAACCTAAATTTTTTTTAAAAACGCTTAAAATCAAGTAAAAAATGAAAACAATTTGGCAAACAACATTTAGCGAAATTAAAAACTAAGTTCTTTAAATTGGAGAGTTATGAGATTATTCAACGAAACTAAAGATACTGTTTATCGTCACATTCACAAGAAGCCTCAGTACTTGAAATTAATTAATTAAATAAAAGGCAGATTAAACTTCAAGAACACCAGTTTCTCGGCATTGTCTGGCAGTAGTCTGCTGCGACGGTCATCATACACTTGTCCAGCTGTGCATAAAATTCGTTCACTTTGGACACTGCTGGGTGGTGGGCTCAGGTAGACTCGAGCAAGCTGTGCAAGAAACGGATATCGGTACTGATTGCCTTTTCACTTTACCAGTGGATCTTCTTTGAATGGGAGCAGTGGTTCACTGAAGTAAGTGGATACCTCTGTTGTAACAGCAACTGTGTTACTGTCATCAACAATAGGTGTCATTCCTCCTTCTGATATTCTGTACAATGCCGCCCAAATGTCACCTTCACCGCCTGTGGCGCTGTCAGCCGTGGAAATGGAAGGAAATGAAGTTAATTAAGAAGATGATGGTTGTTCTGATGGAGTTGTGCCTGCAGCATTATCAACTGACCGTCCTGACTCTGACTGGGTTGCATGGCGTGTCAATGCGATTGACACAGGTGGCAACCTCATTAGCCAACAGGTGCTCGAACCTTTCTGTGATGGCAGCTATCAGTCAAGTCTTCATTTTTTTTTACTCCTGAGTCACGGTGGTCAGCTTCCAGTTTTAGTTTCAAGCCAAGCACAGCAGGAATAACAGCCGATAGAGATGCTTCGTATGCACTGAGTTCACCTGTCAATTTTTTGAAGTGGAGGAGGCTGTATTTACTTTTCCTGTCGACCGTGACTGATCTACCTCTGATTCAGAGTTTGGAATTTCACCTCTCTCAGTTCAGCTCGTGCTAACTCGGGACCATGGCGTGAGCGCAAGTGTGTGAACAAAGAAGACGTTGAGTATCTGCGCTCTTTAGCACTACCACGCGAAATTGTGTTGTTACACAACTTACAAACTGCTTTACTATCGTCAAGAACTTTTACTTCAAATAAATCCCAAACGATACTCGATTTCTTAATTTCAACCGCCATTTTTACTTGTTTACAGCAGAATACAGGATGAAAACAAGACACCCTAAACCTCGGAATGAGAATGCGGATTGGAATGGCGGAATTGAATTTTTAATGTTAGAATAAGTTGTGCTGTTTCATGTATGTACTGTACATGTTATTGAAAATCCTACATGTGGAAGAAATCAGCAGTCCCGAGCCTGCGCTCTTCATGGGGCTTCCCGGAAAACCCCCTCAGCCCTCTGGCCCCCTAAGGGACGTAAAGACTGAGAAGCCCCCCCGGAGCGGTCGCTGCTACAAGCGGCCGCCTGGGCGTCCAGGGCACTGGGCCGAAAAGCCTCCCACTAAAGTGTGCCTCCCGAGGGAGGTGTGGAATTTACCTATTGTGACTCGCTATCAACATAGTATCACTTTGGCGCCACCACGGCAAAACTTACGAGTCTATATAGTTTAGATCGCCGCAACGCGTGGGGATCATCACTGACCTAACTAGGGTTTAACCCCCACCGGAAGGTTTCCTCAGAGCTGGCGACCAAAAGCGTTTCCTAGCGGTACCTTTTGCTATTCCGTACTGGCGCTCCTGGCCCTAAACCGGCACCGCTCAACAGCGTTGCTAGTTAATTGAGGGGGACGAAACGGTCGCTTCGGAGTAACCCGACCCTCAACGGGTACTTTGGTTTTCATCATCGGCATTGCATCTAAATGCTTTGCCTAAGATCCGTACAGCGACTGTAATCATATTTGACTAGCACCTAACGCCTAACAACGGCCTTCGGCTATCCAAGCCTGGGGTTTGTCGGTTTCAGGTCGCAATGCGCACCACGACCTTACTCGTCTGTCGAACCACGTAGAGGTCACCCCATCTCGACAGGTAGCCTACATGTTATTAAACATTACTATATACATATATTTTCATGTAAACACAAACTAAAACGCTATTATATATCCATTCATATCTATTCCGAGGTTTAGAAAACTCGGATGAAAACAATTTCGTGAGAGGGGTGTATCTATAATAAGTTCATGATTAAATACGACGTCTAATCTATGGACAGCTGAGTAAGGGTCTAGGAGTTTAGTTTTATCTGTTTTCTTTATTTCGGGTTTTCGAAAGTCTCCAGGTTTTTAAAATTTTAGTTACGATTTCTACGGCCGTATTTCATCTGAAAACGGTAATTTTTCAAATTCGAATCCAACGGATTTTTTTAAAAAAAATGTCGTCGGATTCGAATTCGAACTTCGTCACATCCCTTGTTATTAATGCAGTTTCCCACTCTGTTACTGTTGGTATTTTCTCTTCTTGCCAGATTCTAGTTAAGAGATTATGTATCTGAATGTGTAGTCCTCCTCCTCCATACTTAATAAGTTCTGCTGTGATAAGATCTTCTCCAGGAGCTTTGTGGTTTTTCATATGATTGATTACTACTTTAGCTTCTTCTAATGTTGGCGGGTTTATAAAAGGGTCTGGTTCTCCATGTGGTGGTTGGTAATCATCATCTTGTCCATTGTCTGCATTCAGTATGCCCTCAAAATATTCAGCCCATCTCTCCAATACTTAACTATTTTCTGTAATTAATTCTCCATCCTGTCTCTCACACATTTGTGGTCTGGCTTGGTATCAATTCATTTCATCTTTTATCTTCATATATATTCCTCTGATATTTCTCTCTCTTGACAAGTCTTCTATTTCTTTTAGTTTAGCTTTTTCCCAATCCCTCTTTTTCTTTCTATACATTTGCGTCGCTTCTCTTCTGGCCTCTTAGTAGGCTATATTTGTGTTGTCTTTCTGGTGTTTCTTTGTAACATGATCATTCGTGCTTGGTTCTTTTCTTCAATAGTTTTTCTGCATTCGTTGTTGAAACCAGGCCCGCCGACAGAAATTTTGGGCCCCTAGGCAGGGCTGTCACGGGCCCCCGGGCATAAACCTCTAAAGTATCTTTAGGTCATGACAATTAAAAAAATTCACAGATCATATACTTTGTACTTATACTTTAGATAAGTTAGACAGATACATCATACAAGGTATGGTTTTATAATTATTCAGTTGTTATTTGAAAAAAAAAATGTATTTTAAGTTTATTGTTTAAATTAAACTATAAAACCGTTTAATTGTACAAATTTGTATTTATTGTTTTTAAAAACAAACTCTCCTTGATTTGGCTAAAGCAAAATTGTTAATAACATCATCAAAATTTAATAACTTCGCCAAATCATGCTCAATCGCAAGAGTTGCAAGACCGTTCAATCGGTCTTGCTTCATGGTTGATCGCTGCACACTTTTTATTTGCTTTATTTAGCTTGCTGAATGTTCTTTCAGCTTCTGCAACTGTTACCGGAATTGTACAAAAGATCCGTAATGCAATAGGAATATTTGGGAATATAGATTCCAACTTCAACTGGTAAATTTTATTCAGCAGTTTTATGGGACGAAGGTTTTCACTTTGTATGCTATCTGAATAAATTGACTTAAGATGTTTTACTTCTTCAATTAAGTCACTGCTTACTGCTTACATCTTTGTCATATTCTTTGCAGAAATTAGAACATTTCTTTTCCAGATCAGTTTCTCCGATTTCTGGAAACAACCAAAGAAAATTGAAAGAATTGTTAATATCCCTTGCCAATTGGAAACGCTCTGTTAAACCAGATATAACACTATCAATAAGTTTATAGAAAACGTTTACTTTAAAATCATCATCCACTTCATGTGCACTCTCTTCTGGCATATGTTGACTTTCATCATAAAAAAGTTTTAGTCGTTTTTGGCGTTTTTCTGGAAGTTCTGTTTCACATGGCAAGTCAGACGACATAGCTGCTGCCGTTATTTTGACTTCTGCTAGCAAAATAAGAAAGAAGTTGATTTGCGAGCCTAGTCCGGGCCCCTAAAACTCACCGGGCCCCTGGGCATTTGCCCCCCTGCCCCCCTCTCGGCGGTACTGGTTGAAACCCTACAACTTTTTCTGCTGATCTTTTCATGGCATTTTAAATCCTATTCCATTGTTCATTTATGTTGTTTTCCTTATTCCCTTCTTCTTGAAATGTTTCAAGCTGTGTTTCTACTAAACAAAATGAGGGGTGAGACTGCCAACAGTGCAACAGGCTTATAAAAATAGTAAATGGAAAAGACGTAAACAGGATAAGGGTTAGCCTGACAGGACGTAACAAAACGGCGAACCCTTTTTCAACGAACATACAATATACAAATAAAAAAATATAAAAATAAAAACTTAGCTGCGGTGAAATCCAAAGAGTCAATGAAAGTAAAGCTGAAAGAGATCAGAGGGAGCCTATATAGGAAAGAGTGGGTGGGGCGCTCGATAGGAGATCAGCATCTTCCAAAGAATGTCAGTTAATAAAATAAAAAATGGCCCGTAGATTTTACGTTTAAGCCCAGTAAGCTTTTAAAATGTAATATATGAGCACTCTCGTTGTTAGAGATTGAGAGATTTCTTCTTTATGGGTACATAAACCGACGGTAGGCTAACAGTAGACAAATGGCCAATCGGTGAGAATACCACGCCATACAGTTCGTTTCACCCAATTATTTAACGCAAAAAAAATGTTAAAAATAATAAAATGCGCTCAAAGAAAGTTGCCTAGAAAGGGGTGCGGAAAGGCTGGGCCCGTCCTTGCAGTTATTTGAAGTGTGTTTTCCAAATCTACAAAATTGGTGAAAATAAGGGATCAAATTGTAGATTTTAGATACAAAGTACTCTTTGAGGGTCTAGTTATTCCAAAACGATCGTTTCGCCTCCCTCATTTACTAGCAACGCCATTGAGCGGTGCCGGTTTAGGGCCATGAGCGCCAGTACGGATTAGCAAAAGGTACCGCAAAGAACGCAGTGGACGCCAGCTCCGAGGAAACCTTCCAGTGGGGGTCACAACCTAGGTAGGTCATTGACGATCCCCAGCTTTGCGCCAGTCCTAACCATAGAGGCTCGTATGCTCTGCCGGGGTGGCACCGAAGTGGTAGCGAGTCGAAGTAGTAAAATTTCCACTCCTCCTTGTGAGTGTCACTTTTAGTGGGAGGTATCTTCGACCTTGTCCTGATTGCCCAGGCGGCCGCTTCAGAAGCAATTGTTCGGGTGGGGGAGACTCTTAGCTGTTGGGTACGTTTAATAGGGGAGGGGGTGGGATAGCTTAGGGGGTTTTCCGGGGAGACCCATGCCAACGAAGAGCACTAAACTAAGCTCGCGTCTACTGATTTTCTTCCACATAAAGGTTATTGAGATCCAAATTTATGACGTTCTGGGAATTTTAGCTTTCCTTAATGCTTCATTTCCTTTTAGGATAACCTATACAAAATAATAATAATAATAATAAAGTTTATTGGAAGCTGCGTAAATGCAGTGTATCGTTAATGATAGTTAACAGTTGTCTAGCAAGCGGACGTGTTGCACGTTATCATTGGTTGAATAATAGCCAATTAAATTAACTGTTTTATCCACGTAGTAACTTCCGCTGCCTTAACAACATGGCGCCGTACACCAGTGCTACGGCAATTATCTTTAGTTTACTTATTATTGTTGTATTTAGTGAACCGAAGAAAAAAGAAGTGAGTGCATCCCCCAGTAATAAATAAATGGTAAAAACCTATATCTCCGACCGGGCCGACCTTATCGGCGGCCATCTTGTTGCTATGGCACGTCACCGGCCCGGAAAAATAGTGCGAGCCCCGTGAATTTTCCGAAAATTCTAAAGTCTAAAGCTATACCTAACCCAAACCCTAAAATTAAAATAACTATCCTTCATAGCAACGGGAAGAGACGCGACGCTCCGGTCGGAGATATAGGTTTTAGCCAAATAAATTTAAGTTGCATCTTACACAGTTAAGTTATACCTTGCAAAAATCATGGATTTCTTACTCTACAGTCTACAGACATAGTGACAGTGAAGTTCAAATAATAACGACATTGACATTAAAATTAAAGGATGCGGCTAGCGCTACGACAATTTTATAATTGTCGTAGCAGCAGACGACCCGGTCGGATGTTGCTAGCGTTACGACATGTCGTAGCGCTAGTCAGGAAACTAGTGCTACGACATGTCGTAACAGCAGACGATCCGGCGGGATGTTGCTAGCGTTACGACAATCTTGTCGTAACAGCAGACGAACCGGTCGGATGTTGCTAGCGTTACGACATGTCGTAGCGCTAGTCAGGAAACTAGTGCTACGACATACGCAACTTCTGCTACGACTAGTTTTAGTCACTCTTTGCCTTTGCAGTAGACACCTGGAAAGATTTTGCTATACTATAGTATACTTGTGTAAGTGATACCGATGCATTAAAATTTAATATACCGTAAAGCCTAAAGCCGTAAATGAAAATCATCAAGCAACGATTCGCGCACAATCGCAAGAATGTAGGCCTAAAATAATTAGTTTTGTGTGGAATAATAAAATGTGCCGTGTGCAGACTTGTCACAGGAAACCATTCCATTCATCCTTCTACCTCATTTTCACTCTATTACTAATACTATTACTATTGAGGAGTGGGGGGGGCAGGTAATAACAACAGCACAGGCCTCCTCGTTTACTCGCCTTTTTTCCCCTTCGTGCTGCTGTTTGTGTCCGTTTTCTCAGCAGCCCCCCCCCCCCACCTCTCTTTGCACTTTTTATGACGAGCAAGTCTGCGGGGCAGAGCAAGTAATGGGTTAATGGGTCAAATGGGTCGCAAAATTGGATGGGCCATGGGTCAATGCTCCCTGACCCACGACCCATCCTTAGTTTCCGCCTGACTCTGAAAAAAACCAGTCGTTGCGCGATTTTTTTTTATTTGCGACAAAAACAATACGTGCCCTTCCATACATTTGTATAGAAAATTCTATGTGAAACACTTACAGCAATTTTGCCAATTTATTTATAATTTAATTTAATTTAATTATTATTTAATTTAATTATTTAATTTTTCAATTTAATTTAATTTGATGATTTAATTTTATG
>MUZC01001118.1:0-22776 GCA_002072015.1 Radix auricularia | reverse complement strand
GGAATCAAGGAAATATATCTTCACTTGACTTACCACTATCGGCTGGAATTGACTCGATCACTTCAAGTATAAGATTCTGTTCATTTAAACGGAAGCTTAACATTAATGCAGCCGAGTAGTCGCCTTGCATTAGAGTGGCTCTGACATTTGCTGGAGTTATCTCCATCTCCAGCTCAAAAGGATCAAACACGATGCTTTGATCAAGGGAGTACACCAGAAGTCCCTCCGTTGAACATGCTACCCAAGATCGACCTGGAAATTAAAATTATTAAGTTTTAGAGTCACCAGTAACAAATAAATTGAGGTGGAAAATAAATGTATTCTGCTTAATGTAATAAGCATTATTAAAAAAATATCAAATGTTTAAAAAAAATTTTTTATTCACAATATTTGAATTGTGCAAATTAATAAATTTCAATTAAAAGCTTTTCTAACATAAAAAGGTTTGGAATAGAGCATTTTTATTGGTGAATATATTACACAGTCAAGTTTTTCAATTAAAAAAAGAAGTTTTTTTGGGGGGAGGGGAGTGAGGAAGTGTTGTGATTACAGCTCATGTGTCAAACCCCAGGTCTGTGGGCCTTATCCAGCCCAGTGTAAATTTTATACCTGCCCAGAGAGAAATTTGAGGGCAACAATATTTTTTAATGGCCTGCAATATAAATTTCAAATCAATTATACCAACAAGCAGCCTTGCTGATCAATATGAGCAGCTGCCTCCTGTAAGGAAGATTTAAAACATGAGACAGGAGTCTCACAAACACCCAAAATCCAACATGAGACATGAGTCTCACAAACACCCACAATCCACCATGAGACAGGAGTCTCACAAACACCCACAATCCACCATGAGACAGGAGTCTCACAAACACCCACAATCCAACATGAGTCTCACAAACACCCACAATCCAACATGAGTCTCACAAACACCCACAATCCAACATGAGAATCTCAGTTACACAGATAATTAATCCTCCAAAAAATGTTTTATAGTCAGGAAAACATCCAAAAATCTTTCTGACTAATTTTCTTAATGTGAAAATTTAAAAAAATAAAAAAACTAAAAATGTGTTAAATTTAAATTCTCTGCTAATTGATATTTTATCCTGTTAGGCCCACATCCTTTCAAGAGGTCTGATTTTTGCCCTGCTGAGTAACAGTTTAACACCTCTGGATTTCAGCATAAGATATTTTAAGGTTATATATTTTTTTAAATGTTTGAATTATTAAAAAAAAAAGAAAAATCCTTCAAATGAATCCTTTTAAAGGACATTCATGGCCAAAATAATAAATTAATGAAATGAATCGATTCGGTCTCCTTCCACCTTTGACATTCTTCCAATAAAATGCCATTATTGAGATGTTCAAGGTTAGAACAGCTGATAACCAAGTAGGCAGAAAGGAGAACCTAAGAACTATGGGATCAATACAAACACTTGAGTTGGTCATTTATTGACAAAGGGTTGACCACTCCTTATATTAGGTTCATGCTTTTACAAGTTCAAATGAGGTAAAATAAGACTAATTTGATTGTTCCACCTTAATCACACCAAAAATATGATATTTATATAATTTAATTCTGTATGGGAAGTGGAAATTAACATGGTGGTTAATAGTAAAATAACAAGATTCATTTGCCCCACAGACCTCAATAGTAAATCAAATTACCGAACTTTTTCAAAAAAAAAATAAAATAAATATAATGGATTGAAAATTAAATATATTTTTAAAAAAATCAACTGATTTGATGGGATGAATTTGCTGTTAAAAGATGTTTTCATTTAAAAGAAATCTCAGCTAGTCATTTTAAGATCAATTGTCTTCTATCTTGAGCTATTGGCCACACAAGATCTAATGAGCAATACTATCAACATGACACAGCAAGGCTGGCTTATCACCAAAATATCTCATTGTTTCTCTCACATCATTCCAAAAGACAACTTGGTATTGCAAAACTTCACTCTTCTTCTTCAAGGTTTCACAGTGATATGAGGAAGCTAAAAAGTGGGATTATTTCAATTGACAATTTCTGTAATATGAGCCTGAAATTGTTGCCATATATTTTCACTTTTTGGTAGTGATTACAAATAAGGACAGTCAAATAATTTACATTTGTCCTTAATCAACATTTTTCTGTACTTGGTGAGAAGAAGCTTGAGAAACTAACTTAGACAATGGAGGCAATGATATGGTACAAACCCAATAGCAGTCACATCATTGTACCCCTGAACATGGCCGATGAGTTTTATCTAACACTAATGACAATATACGCGTTAGGAGCTGTGGGGAACATGATTTCAATCGCCGTCTTCAGCCAAAAAGCGTTTCAGGACTCTCCAACCTCTCTGAGTCACCAGCTGCTGTGTGGGTTAGAGACCGTGTACATGGGAATTGTGTCATGGGGGATAACCATCATCCATCGACAAATCCTGCTGACAAAAACCATCTGTTTGCTCCTTCTGTACCTCATGCATGTGACAAACATCATCTGCAACTGGATGGTTGTGCTGGTGACAATCGAACGACTCACCTCTGTCGTTTTACCTCTGAGGGTGAGAATCTTATGGACTAGGAGGAGGATTTTAATCATGTTTTTCGTTACTTCAAGTCTCACCCTCGTCCTGTACAGTGCTTTATTTATTGTGACCACAAATCTTGAAGCTTTGGGAACTAACTCCTCAGCGGTGTTTGCGTGTTTGTCACATTTCCAAGATGTTAACTTAGAAGTGACAAGAGCCTGGCTTGAAATTATTTTCATGCATTCTCTCCCATGTGTTGTGCTTGTCATCGGCAACGGTTTGATCATCTTGGCCCTGAGCAGAAGTCGGCTCTTTCTAACTAGGTCAAACTCCTGGCGGGAGACATGTGTCAGTACTAACAACAACAATAATGAGCATGTAGCCACATGTGAGCCACGTAGCAGTGTTACACAGATAGACAATTGTGAGTACAATGTGAACAGGCAGCATTATCTAAAAGGCCAGAGCAGTTCAGATGTCATATATAAAATATGGGCAGCAGACCAAGAGATTCAAAAGAAAAACTCAGAACCCAGTAGAAATGAGCCTTGTCTGCCTCGAGATTCTTTTGAAACATGCATCGCTGTCAATGTCAGTGACATCGCTGTCAATGTCAGTGACATCTCTGTCAATGCCAGTGACAGCACCACAGGTAGGCTGGAGACAAATGACAAGGAATTAAGTGAGGATTCCAGAGAAACACACAATAATTACCTGGTGCTAACCGCAGTTGGTCATGAAGCTTCAGGGGTGCATCAAGTAGCAGCATCAGCATTCATCAACACAGATAATAACCTCAAAAATACGTCCCAAGAAATGTGTGACTTTTTACCGAACCCTGGCGACTTCAAACTTGGCCACCGTCACAGACGCAAATCTTCAGCAGCGGACACGGTGCTAAGTAACATCAGTTCTCTCAACGAGGACGACATCAGCGAAACACACACTGACATTTCAATGGTGAGTCACCAGAATGATCTGACCTCAAATTTTGGGCACAGGTCTAGAACCAATTCCAACACAGGTGGAGATAAAAAATCACCGAGCATGAGACACGGTCAACCTGGCAGACTGTTGCGCAGGCGTGAGAGGGCCATGACGCTCACCCTTCTTTTAATTAACTTTACCTTCCTCGGGACCAAGACACCTTACTTTATTCACGCCATGACACTACCGGGCTTCCCAGACAAGAGTTTGGTTCTGTCTCTGCATGACGCTAAGGTCAAGCTTCTCTTTGTTTTACTGGCTTCACTTTTTAATGCAGTCAGCTTCCTTTTATACTGCATGGCAGGTTCCAAATTCAGACAAGAACTACGACTAATGTTCCAGCTATTAGCCATCAAATGTTCCAGTTATTAGCCATCAAATGTTCCAGTTATTAGCCATCAAATGTTCCAGTTGTTAGCCATCAAATGTTCCAGTTATTAGCCATCAAATGTTCCAGTTATTAGCCATGAAATGTTCCAGTTATTAGCCATCAAATGTTCCAGCTATTAGCCATCAAATGTTCCAGTTATTAGCCATCAAATGTCCCAGTTATTAGCCATCAAATGTTCCCGTTATTAGCCATCAAATGTTGCAGTTATTAGCCATCAAAAGTTCCAGTTATTAGCCATCAAATGCTCCAGTTATTAGCCATCAAATATAAACAAATTAAACAATATTAATTCACGATTTATCCATTGATGTAGAACAGACATAACATAATTTTATTTTAAAATGTTGTAGTTAGAGATATCCTTAAGTTTATTTTTTCTGGTTATAAATCCAATTAAATATTCTTACAGAGACATAAAAGACGTTCTGTAAAGGAAGCTCTGTTATTTTGGACGAGATCATGTTAATGTGGGTAGAGGTTTGGAACATTGTATTTATTCTGTTTGGGACCATGTATTTATTCTGTTTGGAACATTGTATTTATTCTGTTTGGAACATTGTATTTATTCTGTTTGGAGATCATAAAGTCAGGTAAATAAATAAATTTCAGCTTTTCTTGTTGCTAGTTTAAATTTTTAAAAAAAGATGACAGCAATTAAGTTTAGTCAATGCTGATGAGATATTGTTTTATGTCATGATATCACAATTAAGTTTAGGCAATGCTGATAATGCTGATGAGATATTGTTTTATGTCATGATATCACAATTAAGTTTAGGCAATGCTGATGAGATATTGTTTTATGTCATGATATCATAGTTCACATTCACAGTGTGATTACAGCTCCAGGCAGTTTTATAGCTTGTAGACTCTTTTGGAGGTGTGTACAAAAATAATAATTGGTTTTTATAAAGATTTTACTCCTAAAAACTCAACACTAAATGATGTTCGCAATAGCTATATGAGTAAAGTGACTGGAATTATTTATTAGTTAACTCTTAAAAATCTAAAGCTCAACTAATTTCAGCATTTTTTATCACTAATTATTTCTGGAAATTAATTCCGGGGAATAAGAGCAATCTTTTTACAGAGTTTAACAAAATTGAAGCCATCCTGTGTTAAATGTCCAATTAGAAAAAACATAAACCTCTAACCTGTGGGGGAAAAGTGCAGTGAGTAGACTCGAACTTCAGGTTTCCAGAATCTAGAGCTATGGTCACCCTTCTTAACTCCAGGCAGGGCTATAGCTTTACCATCTTCTCCCTGACCAGTGTCCACCAAAGATAAACTGCCCCACTCCGCCATCTTCCGCCTGTCCAAAAATTCCTGGAAGACAAACAATATCCCATTGATGAGCATCAAGCAGTAGCAACAAATAAAAGATTTCCTCTGACAATAGAAACAACATAATACCATAAGTTTAATTAGTTAATTTGATGTACTATTTAAGTACTGCCCCTAATAATAATTACCTCCATTCCATCGAGAGAATGGTTGCAGGAAATAACAAATTTTTTCATCAGCAGTTGGTCTTGCACTGAGTAGATGCAAACATTCTTAGATCGACCAGCAGCAAGGATGCACTCACCGTCAGCACTGTAACACAAGGTCTCAAAGGACCTACATATTGAGATCAGTGATAAAAGTAAGATACCAGTCAGCACTAACACAAGGTCTCAAAGGACCTACATAAAAAGATCATTGATAGAAGTAAGATACCAGTCAGCACTGTAACACAAGGTCTCAAAGGACCTACATAAAGAGATCATTGATAGAAGTAAGATACCAGTCAGCACTGTAACACAAGGTCTCAAAGGACCTATATAGAAAGGTCATTGATAGAACATTGATAGAAGTAAGAATCATACACTTAAATCTCAAAGAAACTATCCGGCATCCTTCCGTCTCGCGAGACGATGGTGCATCACCGTTGGGTTGGGTTGCATTTCCTCGAGTGACTGTGCAGTCCTATCCTTGAGTGACAGTCTTTGCCACAGTTTTTACACACGAGTTCTGTGCTTCCAAATGTTTTGGCCTTTCTCCTAGCTCTTCTGTCTGCAGCCTCCTCCATTCTTCGCTCCTCGGCTACTATCACGCCCTCTTTGACAACTGTGCGCCACGTAGATCGGTCTTCTGCCTTACACTCCCAGTCACTTGTATGTATTTTGGCTGCTTTCATGTCCCTTTGACAGACATCTTTAAATCGCAAGCGTGGGCGACCTGTTTTCCTCTTTCCTGAAGCAAGTTCACCATATAGGAGGTCCTTCGGGATGCGGCCGGGGCTCATTCTTTTGACATGTCCTAGCCACCTCAGGCGTCTTTCACTAAGAATTGAGAACATGCTTTGGGTATTGGCACGCGTTAGTACCTCACTATTAGGCACTTTTTCTTGCCATTTAATACCAAGGATGCGGCGCAAGCATCTCAAATGGAAGCTGTTAAGCTTACGCTCTTGTGATGTATAAGTGGTCCATGTCTCGCTCCCATATAGTAGTGTACTGATGACACAGGCTCGATAGACGCACAGTTTGGTTTTCTCCGTTAGCTTGGTGTTTTGCCAGACCCGCTTATTTAGTTTAGCCATTGTTGCGGCTGCCTTGCCAATTCTGCTGTTTATTTCTTCTTCAATGGACAGTGTATTGGAGACCTTGGATCCCAAGTAGGTGAAGCTGTCCACAACCTCCAAGTTTTCATTATCGATATTTATGGTAGGAGGAGGTCGAGTGTCTTGGGCCATGATGTTTGTCTTTTTCAAGCTGATTTGCAGACCAAATTCTTTGCAGGCATTGGAGAAGCTTGACACGAGTTGTTGCAAACCAGATTCTGTATGTGCTGTTAGTGCCGCATCATCCGCAAATAGTAGCTCTCGAATTAGGACATCCGTCGTTTTGGTCTTGGCTCGGAGGCGGGCAGTGTTGAAAAGTCCTCCATCAGCTCTGGTATGTAACCAGATTCCCTCACTGCTATCCTTGAATGCGTATCGAAGAAGTACAGAGAAGAATATTGCGAAGAGTGTTGGTGCGAGTACACAACCTTGTTTAACTCCGCTGCTGACAGGGAAGGCCTCTGACTTAGCTCCATCGAACTGTACTGTGCCAAGCATATTTTCATGGAACTGTCTGATGATGGCAAGTAGGTGAGGGGGACATCCAATTTTTGCCAGTATTTGGAATAGCCCGTTGCGACTGACTAAGTCGAAGGCTTTTGTAAGGTCCACAAATGCAATGTATAGTGGCATCTGCTGCTCTCTGCATTTTTCCTGGAGCTGTCGTATGGAGAACACCATGTCTATGGTAGACCGACCGGACCGGAAACCACACTGAGATTCTGGATAGACGCGGGATGCTAGGCTTTGTAAACGTTTTAGTATAACGCGGGCAAAGGTCTTTCCTACAATACTAAGGAGTGAAATGCCGCGATAATTATTGCAATCACTCCTATCACCTTTGTTTTTATATAGTGTCACTATATTTGCATCCTTTAGGTCTTGGGGGATGTAGCCCTGTTCCCAGCAGAGGGACAGAATCTCGTGCAATGGTTGGAGTAAAGCTGTCTTGCCACTCTTTAGAACCTCTGGTGGTATTCCATCATTCCCAGGCGCTTTTCCACAAGCTAGACTGTCAATTGCTTTGCTCAGCTCTTCCTGTGTGGGCACGACATCAAGTTCTTCCATGAGTGGCATATCTGGGATGTCATCTAGAGCGGTGCTGGAGACTGTGGTAACTGTTGAATACAATTCCAGATAATGCTCAACCCACCGTTTTAGCTGTGCTGCCTGGTCTTGAATAATTTCTCCATTTTTGGACTTTAGGGGAGCAGCTTTTGACGTCAAGGGGCCCGTTGCCTTTTTGATGTTTTCGTACATGACTTTTGCATTGCCCATGTCTGCAGCTGATTGTATACTGGAACAGAGCTTAAGCCAGTAGGTATTGACACATTTACGTGCAACCTTTTGGGCAAGTGACTTAGCTGTTTTTAAAGCATGCAAATTGTCAGGTGTAGGCTTTTCCTTGTAAGCCATAAGAGCTTTCCTTTTTGCTTCAGTGACGGGTTTCATCTCGTCCCAATGTTCATCAAACCAGTCCGTGTTTTTGTGAGATTTTTTGCCAAAGGCTTGTATTGCGGATGTATAGATTGTGTCTCTCAGTTGCGTCCATTTGGAGTCAATGGTGACGCATGGGGACATCTTTGAGAGACTTTCCTTCACCTTGTCTTTGAACAGCTGCGCTATCGCAGGGTCTTTCATGCAGGAGGTATTGATGCGTGGACTTCCCTTTTTCTTTGTGTGGTACGAGTTTTTCCTCATTATTCGTACTTTGCTGGCGACAAGGGAATGATCCGTGTCACAGTCGGCACTGTGATAGCTGCGAGTGAGTAGGACGCTAGCTAGTTGTGCACGCCTGGTGATAATGAGGTCCAGCTGGTGCCATTGGTGGGATCGAGGGTGTCTCCAAGATACTTGATGTATATCCTTGCACTTGAAGAAAGTGTTGGTCACACACAAGCCTCGTGAGCAGCACAATTCCAGAAGCCTTTGTCCATTTTCATTTAACTTTCCTCTTCCAAATAGTCCAAGGCAGGTGGGCCAGGCTTCGTGGTCGCTCCCCACTCTAGCATTGAAATCTCCTAGGAGATAGATTGCCTCGTCTTTGTGGATGCCGGCTATTGCCTGGTCTAACGCTCCATAGAACTGGTCCTTCTCTTCCGGAGTTGAATAGAGTGTTGGGGCATACACACTAAGAATGTTTGCTGGGCCCGCAGTTGTTCTGAGTCTTAGAGTGAGGATCCTCTCCGTGCCTGATGACGGTGGTTCAATGGATGGTAGAAGAGTGTTTTTAACAGCGAAACCCACACCATGCTGTCTAGGTTCGTCTTTCGGTCTGCCTTGCCAGAAGAAGGTGTAATTGGCCTCTTTGAGTGAACCGTTGTCTGGGAGCCTGGTCTCCTGAAGGCATGCTATGTCAATCTTTAGCCTTTTAAGTTCTCTATCGATTATTCCTGTCTTCCGTGTGTCGTTTATGGACTGCAGATCATCAGTGATGCCGGGACACATAGTCCTCACGTTCCAGCTAGCGATTCGAAGAGCTGGGGTCTTCTTTACAAACTATACAAAGTAAGATACCAGTCAGCACTGCAAGACAAGGTCTCAAAGAAGGTAAAAAAGGTAACATTTGTAGCAGTCGGAAATAGATTTTAAAAAATTAGACACTTTGTCATGGTTTTGGATATTTTGATAACAAATAAATAGTAAGAGAATTTTCATCTACATTAAAATAAAATTAATTAAACAATGACTATTTAAGAGTTTGTTTTCTGCTGTTAATGTCATATTTGTTATCTAGCTCAAACAAATACATATACTTCTGTGAAACATGCTGTTAGAACGCTGGTAGAAATATAACAATAGTTGAGGAGAGTTAACGCTGGTATCAATATAACAATAGTTGAGGAGTGGGAACGCTGGTAGAAATATAACAATAGTTGAGGAGAGTTAACGCTGGTATCAATATAACAATAGTTGAGGAGTGTGAACGCTGGTAGAAATATAACAATAGTTGAGGAGAGTTAACGCTGGTAGAAATATAACAATAGTTGTGGAGTGTGAACGCTGGTAGAAATATAACAATAGTTGAGGAGAGTTAACGATGGTAGAAATATAACAATAGTTGAGGAGTGTGAACGCTGGTAGAAATATAACAATAGTTGAGGAGTGTGAATGCTGGTATCAATATAACAATAGTTGAGGAGTGTGAACGCTGGTAGAAATATAACAATAGTTGAGGAGAGTTAACGCTGGTATCAATATAACAATAGTTGAGGAGTTTGAACGCTGGTAGAAATATAACAATAGTTGAGGAGAGTTAACGCTGATATCAATATAATAATAGTTGAGGAGTGTGAACGCTGGTAGAAATATAACAATAGTTGAGGAGTGTGAACACTGGTATCAATATAATAATGAGGAGTGTGAACGCTGGTATCAATATAATAATGAGGAGTGTGAACGCTGGTATCAATATAATAATAGTTGAGGAGTGTGAAGAAAGTTGGGACCAGGGGGGGGGGAACTAAGCATCTTTTGACTAGTAACTTTAGAAGATGGGAAGTTCTTACAGTGATACCATTGTCTGGCTAATTACCTCTAGCAATAAGTCATAATAAACTTTGGAGAAGAAATGTTCTTACTTTCCCTCAGCTGATGTCTTCCCAGAAATTTTATCCGTTTCCTTGCGGTAATATCCCAAATCATGTCTTCCTTCAATAGTTCCTTTCTGCTGTGCCGAGCTCGTGTCCCAAAATGTGATGTGAGCATTCAGAGTACCAACAGCCAGTTCCTTACCATCAGGCCGAAAGGTCAGGGTCATTACTTAACAAACAAAATAGAACTCATCTACATTTTCATTAAATATACTCGAAGAAAATAACATTAATGAATTTTTAATCTTTACTAAATTGTGGACATAAATGATGTTTGTCTTTGTGAACACCGTGTGTAACAATCTTATAATATTTATTGTCTGTGGATCACACTGTAACAATCTTATAATATTTATTGTCTGTGGATCACACGGTAACAATCTTATAATATTTATTGTCTGTGGATCACACTGTAACAATCTTATAATATTTATTGTCTGTGGATCACACTGTAACAATCTTCAAAGGTACACAGTCAATTTAATACATGTACATTAAATCGTTGATCTACCTTGCCTATATAATAATTATATAAACCAATGCTATTACCATAGAATGTACACTTATCATAATATCAATGAAAATGCTTCAGATAATAAATATTGAACAAAAAAATGTCCAAATTACCATCAGAGTTGAGTTCTATAATTTCTCTCTTTCCACCCTCTTCATAGATGCTCCACAATCTGACAGTTTTATCCCAAGATCCACTGGCCAACGTACCATCAGACTGACTGAAATCCAATGCACTTACTGGCCCCTCGTGACCAGCTAGGGTCTAAAAAATATAATCCAAGAAAAAAATATATTTTCAAAAACCCGTCTTAAATAAATCAAAATATAAAGTTACAAATAAAAATTTAAAGTCACTGAATTCTTATCTAAACAACCCAGTGTAATGATGTACCTGCAAAAGTCGCCCAGTTTTCATTGTCCAGACATAGATCATGAACTCATTAGTTCCACCGGCACAGACGATCTCACCAGCACCATCAACAGCAAGGCATGAGAACTGATCAGGTTTAGGAGATGTAAAGGTTTTGTAATTGCGATACCTGAAATAGTGACAAGGTAATCAAAGTTTTGAACAACTATCCTCAACAATGAATCAAAAGACAGTTTTAAAGTTTTGTAAGCAATAAATTTTCTTATGAGTTTCAGGATATTATAAAATAAGAAATATTCAAACAAACTGTAAAACCCTGTAACCATGGTCCCTGCACCAAATCTAAAATCAAATCTTATTAATTAGTTCCTGAAAAACTGATGCCTCTCTCTGGGGAAAGAGGGAAAAAAACGACCTTGAACCATGTTTGTTTCCACCCTTCTCTCAGTAAAAATTAAAATATAACTCAAAGATATTTCATAATTTTTTTTAAAAAATTAACTAATCCTCTAACATTTTTTTCTATCAAATTCCAGGAATTTCAAAGGGCTATAGTACCCTGTGTGACTAAACACTTTCTAAATGTAGATTTACAATGCTAAAATAAACACCTTCAATGAATGCTATCTAAACCAGCCTCAAAAACATTTCAAACAAACTGCTGAGCAGCCCTGACCTTGTCAGATCAAAAGCACGCACTGTGCCATCAAGAGAACTGGACAGGACACTTTTCCCATTCTGAGTGACTTTGACGCCTGTGATTTCTCCTGCGTGCTCACTGAATGTAACAAAACAAAATCCTGACATGGAATTCCAGACTTTCACCTTAGACAAAGAAGAAACAGAAAAAAAGGGTCATTTTCATTATTTACTATTATTATTTTTGCCTGATGAACCATTTGAAACAATCATAAAATTAGAACAATATGTTAAAAAGTAATATGCTATGATACAAATATATCAAAATATCAAGTGTGTTAGTGAGAATTTATTTGAAGGCATTGACCAGCATCCACTTAAAAATGTATATGTAAAAAAACGTATTATTTTTAGAACGGAAACTGAAATTTGATAACAGCAAATAATGTGGTAAAATTTGATTATAGTGCCATGTACAAACAGTTAATTACCTGTTGGGTAAATGGAAATAAAAGACAAATGCAACAAAATTTCAAAACAAAATGGCATACCTTTCCGTCCCCACCACCAGTGACTATGTTCTGACCATCTGGAGAGTATGTGACACATGTCATGTCATTGAAATGCCCTTGCTGTTTCAGGACGTAAGACTCTGACTGCCACTCCCAGACCAGGAGCTGTCCCAATTTGCCACAGCCGAGCGCAATCCAGTCCCCAGTGTTGTTGATGGCGATGGAGTCTACACTCTGTTCTGAAATACTTTAGACAAAAGTGAAGATCTTTTAACATAAAATCTCTTTGCACATTTTTCTTATCATGCTCTGATGATACATCTTGTTCCCTATAAGCAACAAGCCATTGTGGGGATAATTTATTTAAGGAAATCGTGGACAACATGCGGTGAAGATGAAAACTAACCCTAGTGAATGTATCATGCTGAAAGCTGGCATCTCATGGCTTAGGGTTATGAAAAGTTACCTTAGTGAATGTATCATGCTGAAAGCTGGCATCTCATGGGTTAGGGTTATGAAAAGTTACCTTAGTGAATGTATCATGCTGAAAGCTGGCATCTCATGGGTTAGGGTTATGAAAACTTACCGTAGTGAATGTATCATGCTGAAAGCTGGCATCTCATGGGTTAGGGTTATGAAAACTTACCTTAGTGAATGTATCATGCTGAAAGCTGGCATCTCATGCAAGAAGAATGTACCATCCGCAAATCCAGAGACCAATATATGTGAAGACTTGTGGAATGCAGTGCACGTCAGTTCTGAATAACTTGGGTCCTTACGCAGACCTCTATATGTGTACCTGGAAATAATTGTATTGAAAGAACTTTATTGTTTTTATCCTTTAATGCCAAGAATAGTGGAAAATTTGAGGGTTTGATCAAAATCTGAGAAGACCTACTGAAAACTAGAGGGTATATATAGTATACAGGGAGTCCTCGGGTTGTGATAGTCTTGAATTATGCTGATTAGGTTACAAACTCGCTCCCATAAAAATTTACAAAATAATATTTTGTGCCATTCCATCTTTTTAAAAAAAAGCATTTATAATTTTTTTACAAATTTCACGAGGTAAGGAATTGTTTTCTCTTTTTTAAATAGCATAAGAACTTTACAGTATATTTTATTACAGTCGAAACCGCTTAAGTCGACGGCGTCGGGGAATGAAAAATGGCATCGACATAACCGATGATCGAGTTAAAGCGAAAACCAATATGGCGGCAAAATATTAACATGCGCTTGAAATTTCTTTATGTACGTGTTGTGCGTTGGGACGATTTATCAGAATCGTATAGGAATATCGGGACCCTATTTCTTCACTCTTTCTTACGGTTGTTAAGACCGTTCGTTTTAAAAGACCGTTTAAGTTTAAATATATCGCCGTTTTGCGGTGATTCCCAGATTGAGCCATACTGTGCCTTCGAAGCCACTTGCTTGATTTTCCTTACAAGCTACACAAATAATGGTGTATCGTGACCTATATATGACTCATGACAAAACGAACTCTTCTCTATATAAACGAACACAAATAAATTAGGTACTCCTTTTGAACCTTCAACTTTGACATATTTTAATTAATTCTAACCAATAGTTAAATGGCTTTTGCACACGGCCACTTGTTATGAATGAAACTATGTGAACAAAGCAGTAGTACAGTGCATGTAATAGTCAAAATGAGGTTGAAGGATGAACGGTTGCCAATGACAACAAGTTTGCTCACGGTACATTTTATTATTCCATACGATCCCATCAGCTTAAAATTCCTTCGGTAACTTAATGCTAATAGGACTAACCAACATTAATGGTGTGGGAGATTGAGAGTGGGGGTGGGTAAACTGTCTGTAGTCTGTTATATTATATATTTAAAAATCTGGGGAGCCTATGATTTTGGTATCGTCCCATCACTAGCGTTAATAAATGATAATGTTCATGCACGTGTTTTTAGAGGGTTTATTTTAAAACACAACAGCATTGCCGTTATTTGTTTGATGAAGCTATCGGCATGCTATAAAATTGTACATACATGTTTGCTAACAACAAAAGGTATATGTGCACCAACTGACAGCAGAAATTTACAAATTTAGAATAAAAACCAACGTCGATTATCGATAAAAACTTTTATTATTCTCCAACACATCTCTGAAACGTATAGTATATATGCAGTTACTTTGTGAACTGTTATTGAACGATCAATTTTATTGGTTAGCTAGCATAAGCGTAACCAATCGTAAAACTTTTTATAAGACGCGCGAAAATACGGAAGTGAGATGGTGAGTGGCAACGATAAGTAACATTTTCAAAAGCTGGCGATTTAAGTTAGCAACACAGGTCTCAATGCAAGAGGGCTGTGACGTCACCAGCACACGTCGCAATTTGATATTTTTCGTGGCTTTGATGGCCAATTACCATAGTACTAGAAGAAATAAAGCGCTGAAAGCAAAACGCAAGTGGGCTGTGACGTCACCAGCAGACCATGTTGAGACAGAAATCATAGCTAACATTTTCAGAATTGGCGATTGGCCATGGCGATCGAGATAACCGATGTTAAGTGGCAAATTTGACCCTTTTTTGTGCTCGTGTTATGAGGTTTCGGCGACTTAAAAAAATCGAATTAAACGACGAGAAAATACTAAGACAAAGAGAGAATTTGGCGGTTCCAAAAAAAAACGTCGACTTAATGGGGTGGTCGACCTAAGCGAGCTCGAGGTAAGTGGGTTCCACTGTATTTTGTTTCGGCTGCGCAGCGGAAGAATAAACATGTTTGTGATTGTGTTTATAGAACTGAAAATCTGGTTACGACACTTCTTAAGATTGAATGGTAACCCGAGGACCCCCTGTCATATTAATTTTAAAAAAAAAAGGTGAACCTACTTTCCGCCAGGACTGTACATGACTTTGGAATCTGAAAATTAAAATTTTAAATGGAGAATCCCATGATAAAAATTAAATAGAAAGCCTGGGGTATGACACAGATTTGACATAATTATTTGAATTAACCTGCTTCTATCTCTTTAACATAATTATATTTATTCAAATTATGCTTCTTTCTCTTGACATAATTATAATTATTCAAATTAACCTGCTTCTTTCTCTTTATCCTGGATATTCTTTAACTTTCTCTTTTTCTTGGTTGAGTTTGTCTTGTCTTCTTCCTCCAGGGCTTGATCTTTCCTTTCCCATGTCTTCAGATCTTTCAAATCAGAGTCGCATTTCCAAACAAACACATAGCTGTCTCGTGCCACACAGATAACCTTTTTATTGTAAGTTAAAGCCAATTTTTGATAGGCATGATGAAATAAAACAAACTATCATTGTAACCAATTTTTGATAGACATGATGAAATAAAACAAACTATCAATGTAACCAAATGTGAACCTAATCCATACAAAATGGGCCTTAACTTGAATTCAAAGATTATTTTGACAATTTGTTAACAAAGCAATAATTTTCCCACGCCAGTGAGGCAAGGCATTTACTCTAAGAAGAAGAAGTAATCCATATGTGAAAAACTTTGTAAGCCCCTTGGATTGATGTGATATATATATATGTATCTCCGGTGTGTCATACCAATATGGATGTGATGTATGTGTGTCTCCGGTGTGTCATACCAATATGGATGTGATGTATGTGTGTCTCCGGTGTGTCATACCAATATGGATGTGATATATGTCACGGTCAGATGTTATGGTGTGAGACTGACTGAGCGTAAATGTAGGGAGAATGGGTAAACAAGGCTTGAACACCAGCTCACGAGAACAGTTGTCAACTGGGATCACGTGGGAGTGTGTAGTGGGAGATCATGTGAGAGTGAGATAAGTGGACAGTGTGTGAGACGAGTGGACAGTGTGTGATAAGCAGGCAGAGGGACGACTGGGGGAGTGGAGAATTGAGTGGGGACCAGGACGGTCGTGTCGGACCGAGGTGTGCTGACCTGTAACGAATGAATTGAGCAGAATGGACAGTGAGAAGGATAAAGTGGATTATGATAGATGTTGTAAACTGTGTTTGGCATGGACATATATAGTGATGCAAATAAAATCATTTATACTGAATGCAAGTCTCGTGGTGACTACTTAGACAACACACTGTATGATACTTTGGTGTTTTATATCTGTGGTAAAGGGTGGACCTCAATTCCCCCTAGACGAGTCCGCAACAATATATGTATGTGTCTCTGGTGTGTTATTCCAATATGCATGTATTAACACAGCACAATCATTGTGACAGGTTAAAAAAAAGGAGAAAAGTTTGTTTTAATCTGAAAGGCTGTGTTCTAGTTCTAAATCCTGTGTCCTAGTTCCAAAACCTGTGTTCTAGTTCCAAAACCTGTGTCCTAGTTCCAAAACCTGTGTCCTAGTTCCAAAACCTGTGACCCAGTTCCAAAACATGTGTCCCAGTTCCAAAACATGTGTCCCAGTTCAAAACATGTGTCCCAGTTCCAAAACATGTGTCCCAGTTCCAAAACATGTGTCCCAGTTCCAAAACCTGTGACCCAGTTCCAAAACATATGACCCAGTTCCAAAACCTGTGTCCCAGTTCCAAAACCTGTGTCCTAGTTCCAAAACCTGTGACCCAGTTCCAAAACATGTGATCCAGTTCCAAAACCTGTGTCCTAGTTCCAAAACTCGTGTATTTAAGTTTAAACAGGTCATTTCACTGCATGGTATTTCTATACCTGATTAGTTAATAGACACATTTGACAATTTTAACTACCAATAGAGCAGTCATGACAAAAGGATACATCAAGTGAGTTGTAATCAAAGAAAGCGCCAACAACAGTGTCCCTCAAGCCTCCCAAGTCATAAACATTTAGATTGGTCAATCTCTCTGTAGCCACCACACGGGTGCGTCTGTCTTTTGAGCCAGTGCACAATACCCTAGAAACAAAGAAATCAACATAAAGACAAAATAAAGGGGACTCTAAATGTATTTTTATGGTTATACAGAGTACGTTTTTTTTTTGGAATATTATGAAAACTCAATTAAACCTCTTACATTTGGTAGCTGTCCAGTGAGTAGACATAAATTATTGAAGAGCAATATAAAATAAAACATTAAGCTGGGAATTTTTGTGTTCCCATACGATGGCATTCTCTCCCCTTACACAATAATCTTCTGTATAGAAGGAGCGTCTTTAACAGATAAGATAAGATATTAGATAAGATGTCTACTATTAAGTAAGGTTGTTAACTGGTCATCAGTTCAGGATCTGTTCAGGTATAATCAAGACCCGTTAAATGAAATATAAATTTGTCCGTATAGGCTTATTACCTAGAATACTAGAGCCAATACGCGAGCGCCCGTGACATCAGTAGTGTTTTCTTAATATTCCGGTATTTACATAATTAAAAAATACATGTCATCACTGTTATTGGAGTTCTGTTAGTGAAAGATTCTTTTTTTAAATTGGCTTAGTTGGTGAAGCATAGTACGAGAACTAACACAAGCGGGAGGTGACATCACATGTTCTTTGAAGTCAGCATCTGATGGCTCAAGGCAAACATTTCATACACATTCTCTTTGAAGGTTCTAAACAAAAAAAATATGGAAAAATACAGACCGTCAGTAAATCTGTCTTTTTTTTTAACGGTTAACCAGTCCTCAAAAACGAATCGACTTGACAAAATTTGATAACACGTTGTTTTAATACTTTCAATACATCAAATTAAAATTGAATATTAATCATTACGATTTACTTCTTTGTTCGGACGATTTAAAAAAAAAAAGGTTTAATTATTTTTTCCTTTTCTTTTTGAATATGCTATTTTTTACGGTAGTGTGGCAGAGCAGAAGTGAACACTAGGGTCGGTACATACCAGGCGCTTGGATGTCAAATCAGACGACATGATGCATTCTCTTGTTCACAAAACATAGTAAAAATATGGACCTAAGGTTAACCCATCTTTTTTTTTTTTTAACAATTAACCGGTCCTGAAAAACTAGCGGCCTAACAACCTTACTATTAAGCTCTTCAAAGCAGCACTCAAAAAACATCTTTTCAAAACATTATTTCGGGACTGGCAATCTAACCTTTATTTGAGAACTGACAATCTGACCTTTATTTCAGGACTGACAATCTGACCTTTATTTCAGGACTGACAATCTGACCTTTATTTCAGGACTGACAATCTGACCTTTATTTCAGGACTGACAATCTGACCTTTATTTCAGGACTGACAATCTGACCTTTATTTCAGTGGCTTATATGATGCCATCACATACTTTGTTAGACATGTTTTTTTATTTAACATTTTTTTCATGTGAAGCATGGTGGGGTACCAGTCTTCATGAGTTCTCATATTATTATTTCATGTGAAGCATGGTAGGGTACCAGTCTTCATGAGTTCTCATATTATTATTTCATGTGAAGCATGGTAGGGTACCAGTCTACATAAGTTCTCATATTATTATTTCATGTGAAGCATGGTAGGGTACCAGTCTACATAAGTTCTCATATTATTATTTCATGTGAAGCATGGTGGCATACCGGTCTACATGAGTTCTCATATTATTATTATATAAGGAGAGCTGTTGACAAGGTAATAAAGCAATAGGAGGAGATCAAGAACAAGTCCAAGTATTGATTTGCTGGGAAGTGGGAAAAACCTGTACAGTAATGATTGTTGGAATGTTTAAAATTGTGTTATAGATAAAATCACTAATGGCAATGTAAAAATGATAAACCTTGAATCTGAGGTCCAGTCAATGGATGTGGTGGTATCAACATGGCCAGGAAACGTCCTGTACAGAACAAATGGGTTAAATTCACGTGTCTTGCCAGGAGCATGAAAAACCTGGACCACTGTATCTCTGGTAACAGCAAATTTCCTAAAATGAAATAAATAAAATCATTAGCTCTTGTAAGAATTAAGTGTGTGATTTTTTTATAATTACTTTAAAAATAGCGTGATACTAAATAAGAATGAGTTGGTTTGTTTGCAAACAAAAATAATTTGAATGAAAACTAAAATGTTAGCAAGACACAAATTGCCACTTATTTTCCCATCTTAGCACAGTGTTAGTACTGCTGGTTCAAGGTCACTCAAATACATATTATTTGATGACACCAAGACATTTCCTTTTCTAAAAACTAACATCCCATCTGGTGAGTATTTGATCAGTGTACTTCTAAAAACTAACCTCCCATCTGGTGCACTTATAAAACTAACCTCCCAACTGGTGTACTTCTGAAAACTAACCTCCCATCTGGTGTGCTTATAAAACTAACCTCCCATCTGGTTTACTTATAAAACTAACCTCCCATCTGGTGTACTTCTAAAAACTAACCTCCCATCTGGCGAGTATTTGACCTGGTGAACTTCATTATGGAAATTATGTTTTCCCAACACAGTATAACTGACAAGACTGATGAGTAGACCTTCATTCTCTGAGAAAGACAAATAATATTTTCAAAAATCAATGTTTCAGTTTTACATCACATACACTTGGAGATTAAAACCTGAAAGCCTCACAATTTTTAATTTTTAGTTTAAAACACAATTTATATTTTTTTAAGGGTTAGATAATTTCTTTAAAGAATAAATGTTTAAAAAATATATAAAATCTCAGTAAAAAATAAGGTAAGTTTGAGAAATTACCTTCTGTAACAATGATAGCTGTACGTCCATCTGGTGATATAGCTGTACATGTGATGTTTACCTTAGTCTCTATGGGAAGTGTCGCAGACTTGTTGCTGGAGAAAGACATTAGATTTCATAAATAAGGTATTTCAATTTCAAAGATAATCAAAGGTATTATTATTAGCTATGGTGGGTCAGTATAAAAAATGTAAGCTCAAGCTGAAATAAAAGCAGGGGTCATTTGTGTCCTTCTGATCATTGAAGAGTTTATTTTTATGGGAAAATTAAGTGCACAAAGTTTCAGCTCAAAATGGAGATGTAAAATATTTGTCACTAAAAATTAATGGCCCATCAATAGGTTCCTATGACCATAAAGAGTTGGACTGTCAAGACTGGATAAGAGTAATAACATTCAGCTCAAAAGTAAATCAGGAATTTGGTCAAAATTGAGGCGCAAGGTTCCACCAACAACATATAACAGACCAAGAAAGGTAAGAAAAATGGTAAGTTAATGAAAAAAATAATTGAATATTAAGGTAATCATTACGGTTTACTTCTTTGTTCTGACGATTTTTTAAAATTTAAATGTTTAATTATCAGTAAATTTTTTTCTTTTTAAAATTTGCTACAAATACGATAGGGCGGCAGAGGTAAACACTAGCGTCAGTACGTAACAGGTGCTTGAATGTCAAATCAGATGACGCGATGCATTCTCTTGTCGGCTCACAAAACATAGTAAAAATATGGACCAACGGTTAACTGGTCTTTCTTTAACGGTTAACCGGTCCTCAAAAACGGGTGGACTTAAAAACCTTAATAACATTCAATTAAATTTAATATTTAAAAAGTAATTTCCAACACAGATTAGTCAAATCATTTTAAAAATATTAATTCAATTGGATTTACCTTTTAAGATCAAAGATTGAAACTCTATTTCCAACAGGACTTATCACGCTGTTTCCATCTGGTGTAAAGATTATGTTCCCTTTTCTGTAAACTGATCCAAGCAAGTTTGAAAACTAAAAAGAAAACATTCAATTATTTCTTATGGACAATTAAAGAATTTTAAAAAATTTTCAGCACTTGTAATTTTTATGACTTTATTATAAGTTGCGATATTCTTTAGTTATATTTATTCTCATGATCAATAGTTCTCTGCAAACCATGTTTCCTAGACATATTTATTTAAAATTGAAACAAGTTACTTAAGAAATTCATATTTAAAAAATATATATATAATTTTATGAAAGAACAGTCTTAATCTGCAAGCCATAAAGTGCATTTGTTTTCAACGATGTTCCATTTGTTTGTGTCCATTATTTGCTTAAATTACTTTAGCCCATGCATCACACAGCTTAAACCTCTCCAAAATGTGTTTTTGTGAACATGCCTACATATAAGTTCGGACATGGAAAAAAAACCCTGACTTTTAGGGAAAATTGCAATAAAATGGAAGGAAAGGTCTCTGTCATGCTTCTTCTGTGTAGCACTGGTAGAACAAATGACAAATGCTTTAAAGATGATGTAAATACAAAATTTAAGGTTGTACAAAAATGATGTATTATTTCCAAGATTCTAAGTTAAAATCGTGTACTTTTTTCACTGTTGAGAATATGTTTTTCTCCATCTGACACCCTCAACCAGTTAATATTATAAATAAATACCCACCCCCCTCCCCAAAAAAAACAACAAAAAACAACACACTAATTTTATTTATTATTACAAATTATAAGTATAAATATAGTATATTTATAAATTACTGACATATAGACATTGGAGATAAATTCTTAGTTACATGAGATAAATTCTTAGTTACATTTTATATTGGACATTTTTAAGTAGGAAAAAAATGGTAAAATAAAATAAGTTATATTTAGGCTACAGATTATTAACACTTAATTATAATAAGAGACAGCATTTTGTTAATAATATGTTAAATTATATAAATAATACCACACACAAAAAAAACTTGAACATGAGATTTAGAAACAAACTGTTTTGGGGTACCCTAATGCCTAATTGTGGTTCAAAAAGACAAAAAAAGAACATAACAGAGATTCCTGCCCTCAACCCCCAATGCTACAATCCTACTCCCTACCACGCAACCTGCATAGCTTATGAGTTATGAGTATCCTCACTTTTTAAAGTTATAACTATAATCAAAACTCGCAACTTTAAATTAAAGTTCCACTTATACTTTTAATTTCATACATTTATTTTATGAAGTTTTAGATGGCTTCATGGAAATTACGATATTAGAGTGCAACCTTACACTAAATACATACTTAAACGACAAAATATTGATTTGAAACATGCTCTTTTTCAAATAGAAAATATAGCTTTTATTGAGGGGGGGNAAATCGTGTTCCACAGTGACCACGCCCATGAAATAATCCCATCGTCGATCACTACTTAATATTAATATTTAGGGGCCATCCATAAATGACTTATGGCAAGTAAGTTGAGATCAATGATTGACGATAGGCTTATTTCTTAGCTTATGACTTAAGTGACTTAAGGATGGCCCCTAAATATTAATGAGTGATCGATGATGGGCTTATTTCTGAGCCATGGTCGCCGTCAAATGTGGTGTACCCAGGCCAATAGATTAGAATATAATGGAGAAATAATCTTTTGAATCAATTATTCATCTCAATAGTCAATATGTTAATGCTTGTAATATGACTTTATCACTTTATCAAGTCTAATTACTAACTAAGTTAGTTCACTTATTTAAGTTATTCTATTGTTATATTATTATTATTTAGATCCAACCGTTGACTAACTAACTCACTAACTGTCATTACTACTAAGAGACTACAAGACTAATCACTAATGACTAGTTAGTCATTACTACTTATTTACTTATTACTAGACTACTAGTTAGTAATATTATACTAATAGTACTAGTATGACTCATCAATCAAAACCAATTAATCAATTATCATTATGAATGAGTCATGAGTGTCAAGAGAAAGAGTAAGGCTTAAAACTTTAAAATACTAGTACTACTAGTTACTATTACTAGTCTACTACTACTAGTTACTATTACTAGTCTACTACTACTAGT
>MUZC01001117.1:158769-188117 GCA_002072015.1 Radix auricularia | reverse complement strand
TGTGTTAACGATCAAGGAGGTGCAAAAAATATTAAAACCTACCCACCTCTATTTTCAACGATAATTTTCATTAGTTTTTATTAGGGCCGGCTTTAGGCATAGGCAAACTAGGCAGCCGCCTAATGCCACTGATTAGTCTCATCATTAGCGGGGTCCTAGCACAAGAATCTTTCCATATTCGTTTTAAATTGTTCTATTACATTTAGGGCCATCAAATTCACTTCGTCTAGGGCCTCTCATTCACTTCACCTAGGGCCTCCAATTCACTTAGGCAGGCCCTGGTTCTACATTGATTCGGAATAACGAGATTTTTCGATTAATTTCTACAAACAATGACACATGTGCATGAGGCACGGTGGTTGAGAGGCAGCGCGCTGGTGTACCTATGGTTTCTGGTTCGAATCCATGTGAAGGCAATAGTTTATTCCCGTGGCCTACTGTGTCCCTGAGTCACCTAGCTCCGAATGGGTAGCTAACAGTAGTTAGGCGGTTGGGTAATGCGTGGAACCCTGGAATGCCGTGGCCTGTGAACGCTGCATCAATTGGCAACAGATCATTCGTCATGGTCTGTTGAAGCAATATCTTCTGCATTGGAGGAGCTTCTGTATAGATATGAATTTATGATAAGACTCCATAGCCACTATAATGTGTAAAATGTAGGCTATTTTTAAGCAGTGAATCTTTTCAATGTATTTTTCCACGATAATGATTCAGGTTAATTTAGTTTTAAAATCTAAACATAAATTATATTCATACTTTTGCTACACACTACACATTCTCTTTCATTTCTATCTAATATTTAACATAAAATTGAACTCTTTAAATTTATTTAAACATATTTTATTCGTTTTAGTTTTATTTTTAAAAATCCCCTTTTAAAACCTAATTTATACTATTTTTTTAAACAAAATGTTTATAATGCAAGTTTACTTAGTAATTAATGGTATTATTGTAGATTTTTCATGTTTTTTAATAACAATATGTTGAAATATTGGTTGATTACGAGAACTTTAATCAATTAATAACACATCATAGTCAATATAAACAATTCTCTATTGATGAACTTGGAACTGTAATTTGTAATAATTTACCATGTGACATGGAGGTAGCGTAATAATACAAAAATAGTGCATTTGCTTGATGGAATGCTTGCGAGCATTTGGCGTGTGGCCTGACTCTTACGTTACGTTACAGAACCACACCACTGGGTGTTTATATATATTAATTATGCAGTGTCAGAACTCTAAACTATTTAATATTTTAACGTTCTTTCGATATGAGAAAATCCGCATCCGGGCAAAATAGCGACTGTCAAAACAGCGACCGTCTCAATAGCAACTTCAAAATAGCGACTGTAACAAAACAGCGACTGTATCAAAATAGCGACTATTTTCTTTTGCTTGTGATAATGTTTGAAAAACTTACTGTGCCTAGCCTGCAATGGAGTTTATAAAATCTAGAAAAGGATGACATGATAATCTTTTGTATAGAAGGAGCGTCTGTAACATATAAGAAAAGTCATGCAGGTTGTTTTTTTTAGAGAAGAGAAAATTAAATAATAATAATAATAATAATAATAATAAAATGTTAATTTATATAGCGTTGTACCCCAGCTAGGAGTCTGGCTCACAGCGCTTTACATGGAGATAACACTATATATATTAATTAAAGAAACATTCATATCATACTAACTACATAAATGACAATACGTTATACATCAGCTACGTTAATCATTAAAAGAGTTTTTGTTTCATTAATTTTCAAAATAAAGTTTGAAAAGACGTGTTTTAAGTCCAGTCTTGAAGGACTTAGCAGTTGAAATACTACGGATGTGTAATGGAAAATAATTCTTTTAGTTGGCTGCACAAAAAGAGAATGACCTTTCGCCAAATGTTTTAGTTCTTGTCTTAAAGAACACAGAGAATGCGTGTATCTGCAGAAGAGCGTAGCTGACGACTTGGTGAGTAGACCGACAAAATTAAATAGAAAAGACGTAAACAAGGTAAGGGTTAGCCTGACCGGACGTAACAAAACAGAGAACGTTTCGGCAAAGAGCCTTTTTCAACGAACATACAATACACAAATAAAACGAAAATAAAAATAAAAATAAGAAACTTAGCTGCGGTGAAATCCAAAGAATCCAAGAAAGACCGACAAAAGTTCAGTGAGGAAGTGCATAAGTCAGAAAAGAAGTTGTGACACAGAACAGGCAGTTTGTAATCAATGCGGGATTGTATGGGTAGCCAATTAAGTGAGTAAAGTAGCGGAGTAACATGGTCATGTTTTTTGTCTTTAGAAATAATCTGGCAGCTGAATTTTGAACTCTCTTTAGTTTTTTCAATGCAGTGTTTTGGAGCACCTGACCGAAGAAAATTGCAGTAATCAATACGAGCTAGAACAAGAGCACAGACTAGAGTTTTTGTTGATTTATCCGTTAAGTAATGACGGATTGAACTGATCTGACGAATGGCAGTATAGGCAGATTGACAGATGTGATTGATGAAGTTGTTGGTAGACAAGTTGTCGGAAATAATGTAGCCAAGATTCCTAGTCGATGTTTTGAACAGTAAATAAGAACTAGCTACCTGAATAGAATTCGAAAGAGTCAAAGTACTGCGTGATTCATTGTTAAAGAACAGCATTTGGTTTTTGGCTTCCTTATGTCTCGTAAGACGACGGAATATTCTGTGCTCCTGTAAGATTTATGCACGTGATCTTGCAGCTTCTGCTGTGGCTGTACAAGCCCACTCGCGAATGGCAACCTTTGCTGCACTTCTCACACTGAAAGGTAGTGCTGGTGGTTGGCTTAATTGCTCAGCTTTTCCTCTTTAGTCGAATTTCGTCCGCGACCTGTTGCAGGTATTTTTCCCCTGCTTCTAGCTCAGCAGTCAATGCCTGTCTCCAACTGCACCTGTTCCCAGTGAGTTCCTCCCAGCTATTTATGTCAATGACAATGCTGTTAGCTGCATGTTTCTTAGTAGTTATATTTTTTTAATATCATTATAACCACGCCTTTCTATGCTTAAGTGGGTTTGGCAAAGATTAAAAAATGCAAATGTTTCCCCACGGGATGATGATCTAAGAAACGAATGCTTCTCAGTATATTCCTTTCTAAAACGTTGAGCCTAACGGTTTTTTTTTTTTGGTTGGAGTTTCACCATTGTCAGATTTGACCTTATTTGTTGCCACGGCAGATCTTTTCAAAAATTTATCCATGTTGTCACGTTAAGCTTCCTCTTTGAAATAGGAACCACACAATTAATTATTTTTAAGTCCAATAAACGGATGGATGATAGAATATCAAGTGAAGAATGACACCACAATAACTTAATCCTTTAAATAACGGAAGTGCGGGAGAAAAAAACAGGAAGTCATCAAATAAATCAAGCAGTTCCTTTTTTTTTTTTTGGGGGGGGGGAGGGCTTTTTCTTTTTATAATTTTTTCGCATTCGGATTTTTTTCATGTTGATTTTTTGTTTCGGAAAATCGGGAGATTAGGGGTCTTATCGGGATTTCGTAAGCATGAGTAAAAAATCCGTATAATCCCGAAAAGATCTGGAGGGTTGGCAGGCCTGCAATAGCTTTGAGGTCTCTCTTACACACATTTTTGTAACGGAGGTGAGGCCGGCCTGTGGATCTCTTTCCTTTGGCTAGCTCAGAATAGAGGATGTCCTTTGGGATTCTGCCATCCTCCAATCTGCGAACATGTCCCAACCACCTAAGCCGACGCTGGCGAAGGAGAGTTGTCATGCTTTGGATTTTCGCCCGTTGTAGCACTTCATTGTTGGTGACATGGTCGTGCCAGGTAATTCCTAGGATGCGCCGGAGACAGCGCATGTGGAAAGCACTCAATCTCCTTTCTTGTCTGGAGTATAGGGTCCAGGATTCACTGGCATAAAGGAGGGTGATTAGCACACATGCCTTGTAAATAGCAATATTCGTATTGATGGTCAGCTTTTTGTTGCGCCATACTCTTTTTGAGAGCCTGGACAGAGTTGTAGAGGCCTTGCCGATCCTTGCGTCTAGGTCGAAATCAAGGGACAGGTTGTTGGTGATGTTGGATCCAAGGTATGTAAAGCGTTCCACGGCCTCAAGTTGGCAGCCATCAATGGTGATGTTGGGTGGGTCAGCGTCTTGGGCCATCACGTTGGTCTTTTTGAGGCTGATGGTTAGTTCGAAGTCCCTGGTGGCCTTGGCAAAGCGGTCCATCAGGCTTAGCAAATCAGCTACATTGTGAGTTGCAATGGCAGCATCGTCTGCAAAAACATGTCCCTGATGACCGTTTCTCGGATCTTCGTCTTTGCCTTCAGCCTGGCCAGATTAAATAGTTTACCATCAGAACGTGCATGAAGATAGATCCCCTCTGATGAGGATCCAAAGGCATATTTCAAAAGGCAGGCAAAAAAGATGCCAAAGAGTGTCGGGGCGAAGACGCAGCCCTGTATGACTCCACTGAGGATATCAAATTGAGGAGAAGTTGAACCGTCATACTGCACCGTGCCTTTCATACCATTGTGGAATGACTGAATAATATTGAGCAGTTTTGGTGGGCAGCCAACTTTTGCCAAGACTTTAAACAGACCATCTCTGCTGACCAGGTCGAAAGCCTTTGTTAAATCAATGAAGGCCAGGTAAAGGGGCATTTGTTGCTCTCGGCACTTTTCTTGAAGTTGTCTTAAAGAAAAGATCATGTCGATTTTGGACCTTTCTGCCCGGAAGCCGCACTGTGATTCAGGATATACTCTTTCAGCAAGTCTTGCATTTTATTTAAAACAACGCGTGGAAAGACTTTACCCACGATGCTGCTTATTATCATTCAGCTTGAGTTTGCTTCTACACATTTTCGGGACGCATTAAAAAAAAACCCGTAAAAATTTAAATTATAGATCTAACTGCTATTACTTCAGTCAAATATATTTTTCAGAAAGCTCGATAAAGATTAGCAAACACAGATTCAGTCTATTAATTGAGGGAGGGGGGTTGAGATGGTAGGGGCAGAGGTTGCATGTGGCTGTTTTTTAAAGCTAGAGACCATTCGACTACAGGACTTTCTGATCAAAAGATCTTTCAGATGTTTTTTTTTATAAAGGTACCTTCATTCTTTCAGCCCCCGAATCCCTTTATTTACCATCTCCATAGCACATGTATTTGAATGAATGTGTGTATAAGTAGCCTAAGCGAATTGATTTAAATTTTATTTTAAACATAATTTTTATTGTCAATACATACTTTATCAAAATGAAATAAATGTCACATAATTTAAGTAACTTTGATCTTTTCTACTCTGAAATATTTATATATTACGTAGCTGAGACAAATTAAATGTTATTTTTAATTCTTTGTTGATACAATTTTATTTCACTGAGCAGCTGTTTTTATATGAATGAGTTTGTGAGTATCTAGCACAAAGTAATCCACGTCATTAATTGCTTTTAAATTTCATTTTCATCAAAATTTTTAATTTCAACAGATACTCTATCAAAACGTTGCTTTTTTTTTTTTCCCCCGATGGATTTTTTTTGGTTGTATTTTTGCACTTTGGATCCTTGGGTAAGTTTGGACAATGAAAAGACGTCTATGTGTCAAAAAAGTTTGGAACCGCTGTGTTAGGTGAACGGTTGGACAAGATTAGCTATGAGGTGAAATCGCTGTTATGACGTTCGCTATTTTAATTCAGTCGCTATTTTGAACGCGTGCCGAGAATATCATAAACTATAACACACAGGACAGGCGCTTCACATTTTTAGTTTGTGTGAAAATAGACACTTGTAACCGTCTGGAAAGTTGCGGGAGGAGATTATAATCTTTTTTTTTTTTAGCGCCGTCGATGTTTTCGCGCCTTGGTTCTTGCGTCATGATCGCGCATCGTACCGACCTAGAGCCGAAATCCCAGCCAGTTTTATTTTAAAATGAACTCACTCCTGATTAAAATCCCCCCCCCTTTCACTAAACCATCTGTAAAATAAAGTCTCCCTTAAAATAAATACGTACCCATCACAAAATAAAATAGAAAAAACTCCACTGAAGACAATAGAATAGAGCAAATTTATTATTATAAAAGTCGCAAGTGTTTACATAAATGCAGTGTATGGCAGGAAGGGGGCGAGGACAAGACGTTTTGACGCCATGCAGTCTTTGCTACTACTGCAGTTGTCTGTATAAACGTAGTTTACCACCAAAATTAGTAGTTGGGGGCTATTAGTCGGCCCTAAAAATGCTTTTTATCAGTTAATATGGCCATTCGGGATGAATGTTTGGAGACCCTGGTCTAGAGTAAACTTTAAACATCATGTTATAACAATGTGCATTTAAATTTATGTCTCCAATATTATCTACTAAATTGCTTATTGTGTAATGAAGATTATCACTAATTTAATCTTTTTTTGTAGATTGGCTGTTTATAATATATTTAAAAGAAATGTAAAGCCAGCCACAAACGATACATTAAGTGAGCAAAGTTGTTGTTTGCTTATGTAAGTGAACTTCAAGGTATACAACATAAATTTCAGTTTTCTCTCATAATTTGAAGTTGTAGATATCTCTTATTTATTGGGAAATAAATACATTATGAGGGACGTAGCCGAAACGCTGCATTATATAAGGTTGAAAACTCCCAAAATTTTGCAAGTTAGCTGGGGGATATTAGCATTTTACCTTCATAGAAAGATTTAGTCAGAGCAATAATTACACTTCTCATTCGTATCATGATCGGTTAGAATTACTGGATCATGATCGTTTAGAATTACTGCATGATGATAGTTTAGAATTACTGGAATATGATCGTTTAGAAATACTGGATCATGATCGTTGAGAATTACTGGAATATGATCGTTTAGAATTACTGGAATATGATCGTTTAGAATAACTGGAATATGATCGTTTAGAATTACTGGAATATGATCGTTTAGAATTACTGGAATATGATCGTTTAGAATTACTGGAATATAATCGTTTAGAATTACTGGATCCTGATCGTTTAGAATTACTGGATCATGATCGTTTAGAATTACTGGAATATGATCGTTTAGAATTACTGGATCATGATCGTTTAGAATTACTGGATCATGATCGTTTAGAATTACTGGATTATGATCGTTTAGAATTACTGCATGATAATCGTTTAGAATTACTGGATCATGATCGTTTAGAATTACTGCATGATGATCGTTTAGAATTACTGGATCATGATCGTTTAGAATTACTGCATGATGATCGTTTAGAATTAATGGAATATGATCGTTTAGAATTACTGGATCATGATCGTTGAGAATTACTGGAATATGATCGTTTAGAATTACTGGAATATGATCGTTAAGAATTATGGAATATGATCGTTTAGAATTACTGGAATATGATCGTTTAGAATTACTGGAATATGATCGTTTAGAATTACTGGAATATGATCGTTTAGATATACTGGATCATGATCGTTTAGAATTACTGGATCATGATCGTTTAGAATTACTGGAATATGATCGTTTAGAATTACTGGATCATGATCGTTTAGAATTACTGGATCTTGATCGTTTATAATTACTGGATCATGATCGTTTAGAATTACTGCATCATGATCGTTTAGAAGTACTGGATCATGATCGTTTATAAATACTGGATCATGATCGTTTAGAATTACTGGATCATGATTGTTTAGAAGTACTGCATCATGATCGTTTAGAATTACTGGAATATGATCGTTTAGAATTACTGGATCATGATCGTTTAGAATTACTGGATCATGATCGTTTAGAATTACTGTCCCTAAACCTCAATATATCTAGAAATTGATCACATATTATGGGCTTACCTTGAACAGAAACACGGTCCTCGCTGCAATCAATACCATCAATAGAATTATCGAAACAAACATGATCCTCAGAACATGAAATACCTGGAAAAAAATATATAAATCAGACTTTGTGTGTTTATTAACCATGGGTCACATCTTCATTCTCTGGCATAAGTTTTTACATGCATTTATTGATCAGGACCAAATTTGGAATATATATGTATAACTATCGAGGTCAGTTTATAGAGGGGTTTTTAACTTTACGTCGGTCATAATTTAGAAAAAAAGTTTGCTTAAACGGGATGATTATTCACACAGCAGTGGGAATAACGCTTACATTATTCACACAGCAGTGGGAATAATGCCTGACTTGTTTAAATCTTTCAAATTAAATTGCGAATAAATTGAATACATTTTTTTCTTATTTATTTTGCTTTTAATTTAAATGGACATAAAGTTATCATTCTTTCATGACCCGGAATTTGTTAAGTTTTAATGTCATTCGATAATGTTCTGACAAAAGAAACAATATAAATAGGCCCTGTAAAGTATGTTTATAAAAAAAAACTCAAATTTAATTTATTTTAGGATAATATTTTCTACTAGATGCTCGCGGCGTAGCATACGTTGCAAATTCACTCATAGATAGTGCAAATATAGTTGGGGAGGTGGTGAACAGAAACAAACTACATGACGATGAAATCAGAAAAACGCGAATGAATCTCAGATGCGGCGATAAATGCGACGCATTGTTGATTTGGAAACATCTGCACTGTGGTTAGCCACTTTCCATCCCTTCACCCGCACCACCCTAGCTTGCGAACCAAAAACGAATTTGCATAACCTGACGAAGGTCAATCATCAAGCTTATTTCCATTCGTCTTGAGCTTGTTATGGTCAAAAGAAATGATCGAAAAGAAAATGGGAAATGAAATGGGAACAAACACGAACATTTAAAAAAAATAAAAAAGTAATTTCTTAAATGGGGATTGATCCTGCGACCTACGCGTGTTAGGCAAATGCATTAACCACTACACTACGAATTACATGTTATTTTGTTGTTCTGAAAGAATATACTAATTGACCTGAACTCAACGATGACCCCCCCCAAGCTGTGCACTATCTTTTGCTTGCCATCAGATTAGTCGGTGGGGTCAGACAGCTTGCTACTAGCTTGGTGTCCGGCATGGTTCGACCATGATGAGAACTATATATATATATATTTATTCCATTACAACTATAATATGGGTTTGATCGTATTATTTACTATCTATATCACTATCGACCACTTCCATTTGGATTTGATCAAGGCCATGTCATCGATGATTTTTTTTTTACAAAGTACTATAGCGTCATAATGCATGCTCTTTTCTGTTTTCAAAGTATTTTTTTGATAATATTTATGAATATTATATGATCTAAATATATAAATAGTTTAAATAGCTTATTGATTATATTAATTTCATAACTAAATTATTGACATTTTTTAATTATATCAATATGCATAATTAAAAGAATACTTCAAAAATGAGATATATTTAACGGTTTAATAACATTTTTGAAGGCACACTATCTATTTTTCTTTTAATTCCTTGCACGATTTTTATAAAAGTTTTTTACTCTAAAACGGGTTGCAAAAATTGCCTGAAAATCGTCAAATGCTACTTCAGTGTGAGCAAAGACTTGGACTTGAACTGTCCCTTAACCCGTCGTTGGGTCGTTGGGGCACAATTTTGAGCTGCACACTATCTCATGCTATGTATCACGTTTCTGTGCTACCTTCTGGTAGTCGCTAAATGACAGTGTCAAGTCAATCGTCTGTATTTTTTATGGTGACCAATTTTGTTAGCTAGAAGGTTGTTATATCTTGCAAATTCAAGAAGTCGAAACCCTCTAGTCGTTGTTCACTGCAATAGCTTCCGCAAGTATCAGCCTAGTTGATACATAAACTACTCCAATATTCGTTCCAGTCACCTTTGACGACAATAATGTCTTTCTTTAGTGTTGGATCCACGATTTCCTGTACTTGGTCATAGAAGGCCTCTATTTCTCTAGAATTATTGCTGGATGTAGGCGAATATTATCTGTAAAATTGTGGCCGAGTTTGTTGTAGTTTGTTATGGAAGAGGAATCCAACTCCATGCTCTGTCCTCCATGCCGCTGAAGTGTCCCATCATCGGGTCTCACATAGTCTTATATATTCTTGTCTTCTATGCAGACCAAGAGATGATCTGTTGGCAAGTGATGCAGTGGTCACAGGCCACGGCTATAGGGGTTCCCAATTCAGAACTGGATGACTCGGGGACTCCTCAGGCCCCGGGAACAAATCCTCGCCTTCGCGTGGATTAAAACTCGTGACCATCGTTACGCCAGTCAAGCGCGCTACCACTCGACCACCGTGTCCGATGACATTTTATTGGTATTGCTCCATTTCATGAGTTAATTAGCCGAGGAAGCACAGTGCAGCATTATCCTAAGCTCTATAATTGTTTTATCTAAATTCAAACATACACATTTTAAAAAACTGGATCGTTACATATTCCCATTTCATATTCTTTACGTGTGTACGTTTACGATAATGTAAAAGATTGGTGCATTTTTATTGGAATTACAATGAAACATTTGTGTAAAAACTGGTTTTCAAAATCACAGGAGAACCGTGAGCAAAATCAAGTGTGACTTCAGTTGAACATAGACTGTGACATTAAGATCGAAATTTCCATTATCGTTTTATTTAACTTTTACTTAACATGTACATTTCTAAAAACGAATTAAAAAAAAATTCTTCCGATATTAAATATGTAAAGATTGGTGCATTTTAAAATCCTTTATTTTAATCTCTGTCATCTGCTTGGTTGCTTGATGCCTTTTATGCCGAAAAAAACTTTTTATCAATTTATAACCCACTTCCTCGGAGGCTATCGAGCTGATTTTTTGCAGGCAGACTCATGCCACCGTTAACACTGATTTATCAAAATTTCATAGACCATAAATAGGGCTGTCAATTTTGTTGAAAATGCTGCCCTGGTACCCGTCCAAATTTCGAACGGGTACCCGGGTTACCCGTTGGAAACATCGCATAATTTTCCACGTCATGACCGCTATACAATGCTGCCTAGCCACCTTCCATGCACGTCATTTAACACAGTAACCACACGGCCGACGTCTATAAGTGACGTGACGTGATTTTGGCCGATTTATACCCCCCCCCCCGCCATTGTCACAAAAACTTAGAACCCCTTAGAGCAAAGTTTGACAGCCCCCCATAACAGCCATACTTCGTTTTTGAAAATGAGCATTTGTCAAAATTGTGAAATTAAACTCTATTAAATCGATACACGTGTAAATCCATGTAAATCGTCATTAAATAAATTGTTAGCATTCAAGTTTTTAAGTGGAATTTTCATATTTAAGTTTCACGTTTTGATGTTACGTAACATCTCTAAAACACACACACCCCTTCAGTCACAAATGTGTGACCGCTTTTTCCCCTAGGTGCAAAACGCTATTTATGGATGGCCTCTTACCCATCATAGACTATTAGTAACTAATTTATTGAGTTTTTAAAACTGACAAATTTGGGTGTATTTTTAGCGCATTTTCGAGAAGTCGAATGCGCTATTGCACCCGTTTTGTCCGTCCGTCCGTCCGTCTGTCATCACCCTAGATCTCAGCATCCATAAGTCCTAGACCCATGATGTATATATGTTTATGTATGTCCTGACCTGCCATTTGTGCATCAACACTTAGTGACTCGATCCGTTAAAAAAAAACCCGTTAAGACTACCAAAACACATTGCGAATCGAGAGATAACACAGGCGCAGGCAACGGCCGCCATTGCCGGAAGTCTTAGTATTATCAAAAGTATTAGTTTTTTTTTTGACGTCATTAGAATATGTGTAAAAGTTTAGAGAGTTTTACGTCATCATTTGTGGTGAGTTCAATCAAGATCTTAGCGGCCCAGGGGCAGAAATTGAAAACTTTTCGAAACAAGCTTCAACATTCAACTACTTTCACCAAGATTGGCAACTACGATCTATCAAACAACAATTGACGGAGTATTTGGGCGATTAGCTGATTACAATTTAGAATGTTTCATTTATGAGTCCTATTTCAGTGACCACAAACCACGTGTAGTTAGATTAAGGAGAAAATAAAAAAAATTAAAGTGTCAAGAAATGACTTTTAAATAAAACAAATTTCAGGTATATTCATTACACAAGAAATTTCATAAAAATATGTCTAAAATCTAAACACAATTACTGATAACTACATAATGCTGATATCTAACATAAGTACTGATACATAATACGAAAATGCGCTAACACGTCCTGAGTTCCAAAAGGGACCAGGCTTAACATGATTTTATTTTTAAACTTGGACAAAGCACACGTGGTAACTAACACACAAAAAACAATCGAATGGAGGGAGGAGAGGGGGTAGATAAACATCTTCAATTGGAAATTCTATGTCGGCGTATTTTCAAAGTAACTTTAATGTCAAAACAATGATGTTTTTATTTAAAAAAACAAACACAACCACATTTATCTCTATGCAGTCCCTCCCCACGGCCGACGACATACCAATTTGAAATTGTTAATAACTAATAAATTTAATAACTTTAAATACTGACAACATTGTACATCAGTTTTTCTAGGTCAACACGTGTTAATGAACACAAGAATCACAAGCGAATGCAAGGGGTGTGGGTTAAATAAATAAAGGGAGGGGATGGGGGATAGATTAACAACATTAGCTAGTATCAATCGGCGTAGTATCAAAAGGAAGTTACTATCAAAGAAGGGGTGGTTTCTTTATTAATAAACAGTTACTTTTATCTCTATATTCGTAGACCCATCCCCCAGCTTTTATATTTGTAATACAGTGAAGATTGTTCAGTAAATGAAACATAATTTTTTTAGAAAAAAATATATTTAAAAATACATAAATTTAAAAAACAACAACCTACAGCAGCAACAGAATATAATAGGTGTTTATTTCTTTTCAAGTATGGTGGGGATAGGATTGAAGACATATGTTAGTGAGGGGGGAGGGGGTTAGATAAAAGAAGTTGGCATGTCTTAATCGGTATCGAAGATGAGCGGCGTATTTCAAAGTCAACGTTAAGATCATTTCTAGACCTTCAAAGGTATCACTCCTGTGTCCTATTTTGTGTCATACTAAGGGGACGGACCCACCCCCACCATTTATATAGTTATTATAGTGAAAATCATTCAAACGATTGAAATATTATTTTTAAAGTATGGTGGGGATTGGAGTGGAGACACATCTGATTGGGGAGGGGGATTAGATAAACAACATTTGCTCACTCAGTCGGTAACAACGATGAGCGGCGTATTTCAAAGCAAAAGCGAAGGTCATTTCTAGCCCTTCCTAGTTAATAGTAGTTTTGGGCATTTCGTTCTATTTTCCTTGCTTGAACAATTCAAAGAACTAAAATCTTTTTGTCTTAAATGATTTTTGTTTCATGTTCCTGGGGAAAAAAGTATATCAAAATACTTTGTAGTTTGTCAGGAGCATGTTTTATTTCCTTTTAACACTTATTTCTTTTTAAGCGTTTCATATTAAGACGTATTTCACAGTATATATTTCAACCGAACATTTTTAATTTGATACATTATTCCCGAGACGAAATTTGAACACTAAAGAGCCACAGTTAAAAGACTGGTGGTAATGATATTACAGTACCATTTTCACAGGTACCCGATCGCCATTTTACTACACGGGTAATTGCTCGGAAACGGGTACCCGGGTTGACATGCCTACCTATAATACAATTTAATGCATTTTTAGATTACCTCGATGGATCTCTATGTAGCATATTAATTTTTGTGATAGGGTGTCGCGGTGCGTATTATATTGGCGATACTTTAAACAAAATATATTTACGATCTGTCAATGTAAATGCTATGAATGGCTAGTCTGTCTCGCGGTGCGCACTTTATTAAGCATGTTTTTATAACCCTTTTCCCGATATCAAATTGAGCAGACAGACTGTAGTAGTTTTTAGTAACTATCCTTTATACACGAGACATAAAAACAATTTTGTATATTTTTTTTGGCTATCGTGTGATGGGTATTATAGTACATATAATTTCGGTTATGTCTCGTAATAGGGGCCGTCCAAAAAGTACGTCATGCTATTTTTGACCTCTTTTGACCCTCCTCCCTCATGTCAAAAAGTGTTACAAATCTCGGAACCCCCGTCCCGCCTCACAAAGTACGTCATACTTTCGAAAAAAAAATTAACAACTAATTAAAATTTAATCGGAAACTTAAAGCACACTTCACTATTAAACTGCCTTAAAATATAAATATTAAAAGAACTATCAGATAATTAAAATGACTCAATTAGTAGAATAACTCACCCAGAAGTGGTTTGCCTCTCCGTGGCCTGGGGGATGAGTAAGGAAGCGGAAGTGACTGCGACCTGAAACTAATAACCACGGCGCCATCGCCAAACACAAGCACCGGATCCTTTCGTAAAAACGTTAGGTTGGGCTAGACCTCATCGTGAGGTCCGGTGCTGGGTATAGGAGCAGGCCTATACCCAACAATGCCCGGCTAGGAACGCCGAAGACCGGAAGACTCTCTGGGCAAGGGGCGAAACGCACACGGATCGCCCTCAATGAGTTGAATATTTCTGCCTACTCCCTCTCTTAATTAATGGTTCTAATTTCGAACAACGCAGGTCTTTGAACGGACCTTCTAAACCCCCAAGTCCCGGCTAATGGTGGTATGCTGGCTGGGGAGGATACCACTCCTCTAGGCATGGTGACGGACGACAGGCCACGTCCTATCGGTCTACCGGCGACTGACCGTCATGGTACGGGTTCGAAGGGCCATCCTTACCAGGCCCTGGTTGTGCTACAATTGAATGTCTGTGGTATTAGGCAAAAGGCGCACGAAGTAACCAAACTACTCCACGAAAGGAATGTGGACGTAGCATTATTCCAAGAAACGCTTCTAAAGGGTAAGCCGTTTCACATAACTGGTTATTCGCTATACCATTGCAAGTGCGACCGGCGATGCTGAGGCCTTACCACAGCGGTCCGGAACGATGTAACGGTGGAATTGCTCGAAGCCAAGTGCTACAGCAACACTGACACCCTAACTGTAAGGGTTTTCAAAGGTGACGTTGGCTCTACGATAACAAATGTATACAATACGCCCAGGAACCCAATGACGCTTCCAATTGGGGAAGACGTAACACTAAGTCGTACAATAATAGCAGGGGACTTTAATGCACAGTCTCCTGACTGGGGCTACACCGAGCGGAATGCGTCGGGCCGATATATCGAGGATGTCTGTATTGGTACGAACTTGATCAGGTTACAAAACGAGCACAGCGAGCCGACGCTGCTGCACACGGGGCGTAGCACGGAGTCCCGCCCAGATCTAACGCTAATCTCAGCGGACCTAGAGTCCAGGCATAGACTGGAAGTACTAAAAGAGGTTGGAAGCGACCACATCCCAATACTGATTGAGTTTGTGCTTGGTGCAGATAAACCTCGATTTGATAGAAGGCATTGGCAATTCCGCAAGGCCGATTGGCGAAGGTACGAAGCCGAGAGCGAGATTGCGCTCGCTCTGCTTGACGTTGCAGGAGGCAACGTGGATGACACCTACGAGAAGTTTATTGGTACAATCCTCGGGATTTCGAGACGTACGATCCCGAGGACAAACGGGAAACAGAAATTCAGGCCCTACTGGGACAGGAGCCTAAATGAATTGGTAAAACGAAGAACAAAAGCACGGAAAAAAGCTGCCAAGCTGAAGACGCCCGAAGCTCGTAGGGCGTACAACAGATTGACAGCTGAAGTCCGCGCTGCTGTCGAAAAGGCGAAGAAGGCCAAATGGGTCAATACGTGCGAAAAAATCGACCTAGCAGACGGCAGAAAAGTTTGGCGGCTAATCGATGCATTATCTGGTGCGGGTAAAGCTAAAAACCCCAACCCTTTGACGACGACAAAGGGCCAACGAGCAAGTGAAACAAAGCGCGCACGGGCGCTGAACAAGCACTTTGCACAGGTGAATAAAAAAGGCACCAGATCTGACTTTAGCCAAACGATCGACCAAATGCGAAAGGAGGGCTCCAGGAGACAAAGCAGGGGCCCCCAACTCGAGGTTTTTGAAGCACCTTTCACGATGACAGAGTTGCAAACCGCACTCAACAAATGCGAAACTGGTAAAGCACCAGGGCCAGACAAGGTTCACAATGAAATGCTCAAACATCTGGGCAAGACAGGCCGAATAAAACTATGGAGTTTTATCAACCGAACCTGGACTACAGGCACACTGCCGAAGCTGTGGAAAAGGGCCATAATTACCCAAATACATAAGGAAGGGAAGCCTGGCGAACACCCGTCCAGCTACCGGCCCATTCCCCTCCATCGTGTGTGTGTGAAATGTAGCAGAACGGTTAGTTAACGCACGGCTCTATTGACACCTCGAGAAAACCAAAAGCATTCCGAAGGCACAGGGTGGGTTCCGCAAGGGACGCAACCCGATGGACCAAACACTACGCTTAATTCAGACCATGACAAACGAACTCCAGATGAAAAACCACACGGTTGCGGTGTTCTTTGATCTAAAGCAGGCATACGATAAGGTGTGGCGTGGAGGGCTATTATATAAATTACATCAGTTAGGTGTCACTGCTAAAATGTACAGCTGGATAAAATCTTTCCTCACGGACCAAACGATCAAGACACGGCTTGGAGAAGCGCTATCCAGCGAGGCACGACTGCAAGATAGGCTCCCACAGGGCTCAGCGCTTAGCTGTACATTGTTCCTAGCTTACGTACATGACCTACAAGGCATTCTCGAGTCACATAATGTCATATTTGCTGACGATCTGGTTATATGGAGTTCAGGAAATGACGTCGCAACACTGCAGAACTGGCTGCAGCATGATCTAAACCGTATTGAAAAATACGCCAGCCAATGGCGCCTAGAAGTAAATACGGAAAAAACGGTCCAGTGCATTTTCACGAATGGACGGAACGCTCTGAAGCATGAGGTGGTGCTTCAGATCTGCGGGAAGAGGTTACTTTGGGACCGGACACCAATGTACTTGGGTATAAAGCTGGACCAGAAACTCCAGATGCATACCCATGTACGTGAATTATGCGCCAATACCACAGCTAAATTGTCCCTGGTGAAGAAACTGGCTAGCACGAATTGGGGCGCGGACGAAAGACTACTAAGAGCTCTCTATCTTGGTAGCGTGAGAAGTGCTATTGATTACAGCCTCCCGGTCCAGGCCTTTGCGAGCCGTACGGCTCTAGAGGGCCTGGACAGAATACAGAACCAAGCTCTACGGTTCGTATGCGGGGCGTTACGTACCACACCCACCGCCGCGGAAGAAATAATGTCAAACGTAGAATCCCTGGCAATAAGGCGAGAAAAGGCAATCACGACTACGGTGGAGCGATACCGTAGGTTGGAGCATGATAACCCTGCTACCAATTACAAGACCGATGGGTTAAGAGGACAAGACTGAAGAGACCCTCCTTTATGGACGCGGTCGACGAACTTTAAGAATCAGTCCCCCTACCCAAGCACAGGCAACGAATGCAACTGGTCCCTGCTCGAGGACCACATGAAAGCCTTGACCCGCCTGAAATACGTTTGACACTGGCACATGCCGCGGTGACACGGGCCAGTCCCGTCGAGCTCTTGCGAGACGAGACTCTGCGCACAATCGAGGCCTATGGAGACAGCGTGGTAAAAGTCTTCACTTACGGCTCACGTTTTAGAGGTGGCAAAAGTTGATATGGTGTGCTAATTCCATACCCTCAACCAGGACCTGACAGCGCTGAGCTGTTGGGACCGTGTGGATCTACAAACAGTAGTCACGAAGCCGAACTGGACGCGATCCACAGGGGTTTGAAGGAAGTGCGCCGTTTTCTAACAAAGAGAAAGAATTTCCAGACTGTCATGGTCTTCACCGATTCTCGGTTTTCGCTCGAAACCTTGAGTCGAAGCTCTCTGGAGGCCAAGACGGTAAGTGCCATTCTGGATACAGTAGATGAAATCCTGGCGCGTGGCGGCAAAGTAGTCCTACACTGGACACTGCGGAACGACCCAATCATACAGGGTCGACGCACTGGCCAGGGCAGGCGCAACTCAGCCCCAACCCGACAAGCCCTTGACCCAACTGGGGGTCAAGTCGTGGCTAAAAGACCATTTCCGTGAGAAATGGCTTGAGGGCTGGGCAAATGGGAATACGGCCAGAAAGGTATACCAGAAAATGCCACCACCGAACAAAAGCGATGCCTGGTGGAAACTTGACCGTAGTAGTCAGACGCTCATAACTAGAATGAGAACTGACCATTGTCCAATAAGAAGCTACTTTTACAAGTTTGACAACAGAAGGGAGCTGGTCTGTCGGCTGTACGGCTGCCCCGAGGAGACGGTGGCCCACGTGCTAGAGTGTTGCCCCGAGTTGGACGGGGCTTTGGACAGTGAAGTTGCGGTGCCTGCGGCGGACTACCTCTACGGCGATGCCCGAATGTTGAGGCTTGCCAGCGAAAAATTGAACCGGGTTTTAAGAGCCTAACGGCTCAACCCAAAAGAGAATGAACATTCATTAGTAGAATAACTAATTGTCAACATGTGTCACAGTTTTTTTTTGAAACAATACCTCAATCAATTGAATTTGAGAAAAAAAAATTGCAAAAACTGGACTAGACAATTATATAATAAACACCATTTATCTGCTGGTGCGAGCAGGATTGTCAAACCTATTTTGATCCTTCGATATCAGTCCTGCTGCATCCAATTCAGATTTCTCGGGGTTGATATATTCTGAAACTGTTAGATATTGGTCAACAATCACATGCGACCAGATTTCAGCTTAAGTCTCACCATCAAACTTGAAGTTTGATCTTTCCAAATCCTCATTGATTGTTCTGCCCAGCGAATCAAGATGACTGCCATAATGTTCATTTGGCATTATGACATCAGACAGTTCTAGGCGATTTAAAGCTGTTCTTCTCGGTGCATTGGTTGCAAGGAATAAGGCATCGCGATTATTTTTAATAATTTTAACGAAGTGATGGATTGAAACTTCAATTACTTTTTATAGCGTGTATTTTTGTTTATCTGCTTTCCATCCCATGTAAAAATAACAATAGGTTTTATCACATTGTCTCTTATCTTATGTTATCTCATCGAATTCATCCAAATCCAATAGTCTTTCGAAGTCTAAGCCATGAGCAAAAGCAATGGATGACGATGCTTCCCTGATCGTATTGCTATGTATAGTGGACCTGAATAGCTTACGTCTGTTACTGACCAATCACCCCAACGGTTCTAAAATTACTAAGATTCTAAAAATTTAATGGCAATAGCCTGTACACAAAGACTGCTGAAAAGAACACATCATACTCCTTCGTACATTTCTAAACACTCTAACATTACCAATACAACAATCAATCTATCATTATATAAGTAATATGTTGGGCACACTGCCACATAAGTACTCAATTGTTTTTAATTTTATATTAATACTTTGTTTTCTTCATAACACTCTGGTAAAAACCAATGAGCCTTTGATCTCAGGCTTTTATGACTGTAGGCTAGACTATAGGGTTGTTACAGTTACAGCGGGCAGTAGGAATATTTACCCATGTGTTAACCTCTATTAAAAACGAAATTATAATTTAGATTTTCTTTTAGCCTTTTAGTACTTTTACTAACTAAAAAATGGAACAGTCCAATCAATAAATGATCATGTCATTAACTGGTATTTATCAAATATTTAAAAAGAAATTAAATATAATCGATTATAAGTTTATTATAATAATTATTATATTATACAAATATTACCCCTGGATCCAAAATATTTTGTATTAAAATACAAATTCCAAATTTCTTGATCAGTGATATAATTATGCAGCAGACAACAAAGAAATAATAACACTTTCGGTAAGGCTACACATAAAACAAGGCTTCGCAACAAGGCGCTCTAACTAGCATCAGGAATTATGAACAGTACATTAAAAAAAAATGTGCAAATCATGCTATTTTGACATGAAAATAAATCAAGTGTTTCACAAAATTTTTGAAAATTATTTTTTAAACTATTAAATTTTACTAAAACATCAAAAATTAAATTAGAAATTAAATTAAAAATATATACGAATGTGACGTCACACTTGGCCTGACCCTCCCTGTCACAAATTATCTCACTTTCTTACACCCCTCCCCCCGGACACAAACTGTCACAGTTTCTTACACCCCTCCCCCCATACACAAACTGTCACACTTTCTTACACCCCCTTCCCCTGTCACACTTTCTTACTGCCCCTCCTCCCTGTCACAAATTATCTCACTTTCTTACACCCCTCCCTCCGGACACAAACTGTCACACTTTCTTACACCCCTCCCCCCGGACACAAACTGTCACACTTTCTTACACCCCTCCCCCCGGACACAAACTGTCACACTTTCTTACACCCACTTCCCCTGTCAAACTTTCTTACTGCCCCTCCTCCCTGTCACAAATTGTCACACTGTCTTGCACCCTCCTCCCTGTCACAAATTGTTACACTTTTTTACAACCCCTCCCACCTTTGGAGCGTGACGTACTTTATGGATTGCAACTTAAAGGATCTATAGTGTTTATAGTTTTTATTATTTTTTTTATTTCAATGAAAATTTTTGTTACAACAGGCTTCAGGCATAAATGCCACGTCAGTGTGAATAAAGACAGCAGAATGCCACGTCAGTGTGAACAAAGAAAGCAGAAGGCCACGTCAATGTGAATAAAGACAGCAGAATGCCACGTCATTGTGAACAAAGACAGCAGAATGCCACATCAGTTTCAATAAAGACAGCATAATGCCACGACAGTGTGAACAAAGAAAGCAGAATACCACGTCGGTGTGACCAAAGACAGCAAGATGCCACGTAAGTGTGAACAAAGACAGCAGAATGCCACGTCAGTTTGAATAAAGACAGCAGAATGCCACGTCAGGGTGAACAAAGACAGCAGAAGGCCACGTCAGTGTGAACAAAGACAGCAGAATGCCACGTCGGTGTGAACAAAGGAAGCAGAATGCCACGTCATTGTGAACAAAGACAGCTTAAAGCCACGTCAGTGTGAACAAAGACAGCAAGATACCACGTCAATGCGAACAAAGACAGCTTAATGCAACGTCAGTGTGAACAAAGACAGCAAGATGCCACGTCAGTGTGAACAAAGACAGCAAGATGCCACGTCAGTGTGAACAAAGACAGCAGAATGCCACGTCAGTGTGAACAAAGACAGCAGAATGCCACGTCAGTGTGAACAAAGACAGCAGAATGCCACGTCAGTGTGAACAAATACAGCAGAATGCCACGTAAGTGTGAACAAAGAAAGCAGAAGGCCACGTCAATGTGAACTAAGACAGCAAAATGCCACGTCAATGTGAACAAAGACAGCAGAATGCCACGTCGGTGTGAACAAAGACATCAAGATGCCACGTCAGTGTGAACAAAGAAAGCAGAAGGCCACGTCAATGTGAATAAAGACAGCAGAATGCCACGTCATTGTGAACAAAGACAGCAGAATGCCACATCAGTTTGAATAAAGACAGCAGAATGCCACGTCAATGTGAACAAAGACAGCAAGATGCCACGTCAATGTGAACAAAGACAGCAGAATGCCACGTCGGTGTGAACAAAGACAGCAAGATGCCACGTAAGTGTGAACAAAGACAGCAAGATGCCACGTCAGTGTGCACAAAGAAGGCAGGATCAGTTGGAAACGCCAATATCGTAGGTTCCATTATTGTTTACTCTTAATAATTTTTTAAAAATATTTCTTACGATATCAATATCAATAAATACATTATTTATACAATAAGAGATTGGTGCATTATAAACAAAATCACGTTTCAAAATAGCATGAGATGCTTTACTACAGATGGAGCACGAAATAAAAAGAACACCAAAAGCGTCAGAGACATCAGAACAGCTAGTGTTTCTTCTTTGATAAAGAAGAGACCCGTACAATGTAGACGCCAGATGATTGAGGTACGACTTAGCAAAAGGAGAGAACAGTACAGTGTGTCACTTTATTTTGGGGTTTATTTTAACTATTTTAGGATATTCTAAATACAGCCGCCTGCTAGAGATCTTTTTTAGTTGACCTTCAAAGGTCACGGCAGGTTCACGCCAGCCCTCGTTGTGATTGGTTGTGGCGGGTGGAGTTGGTTCATCTGACACCATGTAGTAGTTATGGAGTCGGTACTTCTAATAGTCTCGAGATCCTACTCCTCACACCATATAATAGAATTTTCCAGTCAAGACAAAGTCGAAAATTCGATGCAGTGAATAAGTTCACGGATTTTACATGTAATGATAGACAATGTTTATTTTCTTCTTTTTAGTGAGTTTTCTAAACGTAAATAAATGCGTGTTCTTTTTTTTATTTTTAAAAAGGATTTCATTTCTTTAATTCTTCAATTTTTTCACTTACTACAGATGGTGAAATTTTGGTGAAGCCTTGTGCTCTGGAGATGGTGGAATTGATGTGTGGTCATCAGTAGAGGAAGCAGTTTAAAAAAGTCCATTTTTCCAATGGCGCCATTTATTCCAGGATTAGTGACATGGCTGCAGACAATCTGGATCGAGTCTTTTGTGAGATGAGAAGCAGTCATTTTCCATTTAGCATGCCTCTGGATGAATCCACTGATGTAGCCAATGCAGTCAGCTTCATGTATTTGTGAGATATGTTCACAGTGGATTGCTAAATGAGCAATTTCTATTTTGTAAACCAGTCCTAGCTACTACTAAAGCTGCTGATATGCTGCAGTTAGTCAGGGCATTCTTAACTGAAAACGAGTTTGACTGGACTTAAGAATTTCTTCAATTTGCACAGATGGTGCTCCCTCCTTGCTCGGTAATAAGTCAGGATCTTTTGCACTTGTAAAGAAAGAAGATCCAGATATTGTCCCTACACACTGCATCCGGCCCTGGCATGCAAAACTCTACCTCCATCCTTGGAGTTAGTTCTTTCTACTGCAGTCCAAGTCGTAAATTTTATCTCCTCTCACGCCTTGAACCCCCACTCACATGACTTGAACCAGCGCTCACATGACTTGAACCAGCGCTCACATGACTTGAACCACCGCTTACATGACTTGAACCAGCGCTCACATGACTTGAACCACCGTTCACATAACTTAAACCACCGCTTACATGACTTGAACAACCGCTCACATGACTTGAACCACCGCTCAAATGATTTGAACCAGCGCTCAAATGACTTGAACCAGCGCCTCTTCAAGTTGTTCAGGGGGTAGGCACTGAGCATAAAGTTCTGCTCTACCACACTGAAGTACGCTGGTTGTCCAGGAGACGGATACTTCCTCGGTTAGTAGAACTGAGAGTGGAGCTTGCCATTTTCTTGCGAGAAAAAAAAGAGTGACCTTGTGACAAGTTTGACAGTCCTAATTTCATTCCTTACTTGGCATACATGGCTGACATCATCTCCATCTTGAATGAGTTGAACACATCTCTCCAAGGACCTGCTGTTGAACACACCACTCCAAGGACCTGCTGTTGAACACACCTCTCCAAGGACCTGCTGTTGAACACAACTCTCCAAGGACCTGCTGTTGAACACATCTCTTCAAGGTCCTGCTGTTGAACACATTTCTCCAAGGACCTGTTGTTGAACACAACTCTCCAAGGACCTGCTGTTGAACACATCTCTCCAAGGACCTGCTGTTGAACACACCTCTCTAAGGACCTGCTGTTGAACACATTTCTCCAAGGACCTGCTGTTGAACACACCTCTCTAAGGACCTGTTGTTGAACACATTTCTCCAAGGACCTGCTGTTGAACACACCTCTCTAAGGACCTGCTGTTGAACACACCTCTCCAAGGACCTGTTGTTGAACACATCTCTCCAAGGACCTGCTGTTGAACACATCTCTTCAAGGACCTGCTGTTGAACACATTTCTCCAAGGACCTGCTGTTGAACACACCTCTCTAAGGACCTGCTGTTGAACACACCTCTCCAAGGACCTGCTGTTGAACACACCTCTCCAAGGACCTGCTGTTGAACACATCTCTCCAAGGACCTGCTGTGACTGTAATGGATGCTTCAGAGAGATTGCAAGCATTCCTTAATAAACTGACACTATTCCAACGACGACTAAAAAAGTCAGACTTGGCCAAATTTCTAGTCTTGGATGAAGTTTTCATATCTGCTGCATTAGGAAGCACTGAAGGATCACTGCCTGACAACATCAAAGAGGAAATTTCAGAGCACCTTTCAACAACGGAAAGGTGCTCTGATGGGTATTTCGATTAAGAAATTTCCAGGAAAGACCTTTTAATTCGCAATCTTTTCTCTGTGACTTGGACAACACTGATGACAATGACCTTGCTAAAGATGGCCTGATGGATTTGAGAACCAGGGAAGTACTGAGGAGTGTCTTCAGTTGTAATACCTTGATTGAATTTTGGTGCGCCCAGCTAAATTCCACAACTAGCAAAGAGGGCAGATTGATTCTCCTTCCATTTGCCACAACCTTTCTCAGTGAAGCAGGATTCTCCACACTTTTGACGATTAAAACCAAGACAAGAAAAAGTTGAATGCAAAGGATGAAATGAGAGTTGCTTTGTCCAAAAGAGTCCCCAGATTAAAATCGCTGATTGATCACAAGAAGCAGCAGGTCTTTCACTAAATTCCCTGCTGCCTATTGTCAAAACTCTTGTGTTCCTACAATAAACATAGTTTATTATGCATTTTCTGAAAGTTTCACGAGCAGGTACTTGAACTTTTTTGGTCATCTGAAGGGGTGCATGGGCCCCAAAGGTTAGGAACTACTGCTTTAAACCTTTTTGCTTTACATTAAAAGATATTAATTAATATCTTTAATATTATGTAATAGATAAGAAGGTAAAAACTCTCTTAAAAATTAATAAATATTGCTTATGAAAATGTTATCATCATCATCATCGCCTGTCGTCCCAGCGTGGGTATAGGCCACGAACAAAGGCTCTCCAGCCAAGTTTAAAATCAAAGCTATTTATGTAGGAATTTAAACGTTTGAAACACTTTCGAATGTTAAAAAATCATAAATGCAAAGTTTGAGGATGAGCTCTATCAAGTAATTTTATGCAAAAACTGTTCTGATGAAAATTGTGTTGAGGTTTTAAAAAATTCTTCTCATTTTAGGCTGGTGAAAAAAACAAGAATTTTTGCAAAAATTTGCACTTCAGAATTATCTGCAACATAAATTCAATAATTACAATTTAAAGTCAATAATAAGGCTTCTATTAAATTCATAGACTAAAAAAACGAATCACTCATTTTTAAAAAAAAAAAAATTAAATTTCTAATTAAATCGGTTCACCTTTAACGAAGATCTTGTAAAATTTTAAGATATAGAATTATAGAATATTTTCTAAAAATCTTTTTGGTTAGCACAAGCAGGGAATTAAACAATAAGACTGTATTTAAATACAGTGATAAAATGTAAACATACCCATTGTAAAGATTCCAGCGATCATGGCGAGCATCATTTTTTTTTAAAATACCATCAAAAAGACTTCTATTTCTTGGCCACATACACTGAAAAAAATGAAAAGCATTGCTCGTTTATATATATTTTTTTACATCTACACATGTAGACATAAATATTTTAATGTTAAGAAATCACAAGCATAAGGTGCCGTCGATAAATGAATTCACGCATCTAAGCTAATATCCTTAACAAATATTTTGCATCATCATTTTCTCCCTCAGGCGACAAGGAAATTTCAATAAATTTAAATAAATTGGAAGAAATAGGTAACATAACTGTAGATGAGATAGGTATACATTCACTCCTAAAAAACTTTAAAATAAACAAAGCTACTGGCCCAGATGAATTACCTGCCAGGTTATTAAAAGAATTAAGCAATGAACTGTCCCCAATTCTTGTAGTTCTTTTTCAAGCCTCTCTAAACCAGGGTAAAGTGCCAGAGGATTGGAAATTAGCCTATGTAACCCCGCTTTTTAAGAAAGGTGATAAGTCCGACCCTGGTAATTACAGACCTGTATCACTTACTAGTATCACATGTAAATTACTGGAACACATAATATATAGCAGAATAGTTAACCACCTTGACAAATATAATGCCCTATGCCCACACCAACATGGCTTTAGAAAGAACAGATCATGTGAAACACAATTGATAGGCCTAATAGATGATCTATCAAAAGGCTTAGATAATAATGATCAAATAGATACAATATTACTAGACTTCTCAAAAGCATTCGACAAAGTTCACCACCTTAGTTTACTCAAAAAACTTAAATACTTTGGAATCTCAGGTCCCTTACATCACTGGATCCAAGATTTCCTACTGGGTAGGGAGCAAACTGTAATAATTAATGGTTCTAAATCTACACCAATAAAGGTTAACTCAGGAGTTCCACAAGGAACTGTCCTAGGTCCCTTACTATTTTTAATTTATATAAATGACTTACCCAACAATATCTCAACAGGAACTAAAGTTAGGTTATTTGCTGATGATTGTATAATCTATAGAACAATCAAGTCAGAACAAGATAGCAAAATTTTACAAAAAGACTTAGATGAATTAATAAAATGGGAAACTAACTGGAGTATGTCCTTCCACCCAGAAAAATGTCAACTGCTAAGAGTAACAAAGAAAAAGAAACAAATAAATTCAAAATATTTCATTCATGGAAAAGAACTAACCCAAACTAAAGATGCGAAATACTTAGGAGTCATAATAAATGAGAAACTATCTTGGAATCCCCATGTCAATGAAGTTATTAAAAAATCAAACAAAACCTTAGGCTTTATAAAAAGAAACTTTTACAAATGTAACAAAGATATAAAACTAAAATGCTACCTCACCCTGGTGAGACCTATACTAGAATATGTATCTTCTGTATGGGACCCATCCACCAAAGAAAATATTGATAAGTTAGAACAAATCCAAAAAAGAGCTGCCAGATTCATTACTGGAGAATATTCAAAACTGACAAGAGTAACACCGTTAGTTAAATCATTAAACCTTGAAACACTAGAGGATAGAAGAATCAAGAGTAAATTAGTAATTATACATAAGGCAATTAATTCTAATTTAGAAATACAACACAATGATAACCTTCAAATAGACATAAAGATAAAAACACCTTTCTTGTTCCATATGCAAGAACAAACACATACAAGTTTTCTTTCTTTCCGTCCGGTATTCGGGCGTGGAATGGTTTGCCTGAAGAAACCAGGAAAGCCTCCACTTTATCATCTTTTAAAACTCTAGTAAGAATACAGGACTAAACACAAACCATAGAAATACGTAGGACGCAATAATTTTCTGTACAGAAGGAGCGTCTGTAACATATACGATAAGATAAGAGGGAGGGGGGTTCGCACTTTTGTGACGAGGGGAGGAGGGGGGGTTTGAAGAAATGTGACGTCACATCTGGGTAACTTAAATAAAACTTCAACTTAAATATTAGTTGGCTTACATTGAGGGAATTTTTTTTTTTTAATTTAAAAAATGTCATTTTTAAATATTTTCTTTTTAAACAAAGAAGTTAATAATGATAATTAATAGCCAATGTTTAATTTGTATGTATTTAAATAAAATATAACCTAATGATGTTGACGCGGTTAGTTAAATGAAGACCAGTTAAACGTTTAAAACAAAACGGGCCGGTTCAACCTCAACCGGATATCTAAACAATAAAACGATAAAATTTATGTTAATATTATTGTTCCCCCAAAAGCAGCGTATTCTAGCGAATTTTATATGCCCACAATGATTCAGCATTACCTCCAAGTGTTCCCCTTTTATCCCAAATGAGATAACTTATCGCTATTCACCCACCTTCGGTGTAACCGCCCGATGGCGGTAGCAATGTATTTTTAAAAATTAGTTTATAAACACCACAAGAGAATGCAACAATTTAAACACACTTCGTCCATTGGTGACATTATATTTACAACTCTCGTGTGACGTACGTGAAATCGTAAAAAAAAGGAAAGAAAAGGTAAAACAAAAATAAAATATAAATAAATAAATCTCGTCAGCTTCGGGATTAAAAAGTTATGATAATCTATATATATAATTCTCCTCATGGTTCAACCATGCCACACACCAAGCTGTCTAACCCCAATGACCAATCAGCTGGCAAGAAAAGGTAGCGCAGAAAAGGTCATCGAGACCAACAATGCGTTCAATTCAGGTCAATTTCTTTGTTCTTTCAGAACAACAGATAGCATGTATTTCGCAGTGTAGTGATTATTACATTTGCCTAACACGCGGAAGGTCGCAGGTTCAAGCCCAAGCTAAGACATAACTTATTTAAATAAAAAAAATATTTGTGTTTGTGCCCGTTCATCACCCACTTTTTTTTCGAACATGATTTCGCAACACGGCTGTAAGCTTTGTTTCGTGCCCTTTACCTTTACGCGCAGACAATTGCCTGTTAGATTAGCCTTTGCCATGACAATAAATAAAGCTCAGGGCAAAACGTTAAAGAAATATGTATGTATCTTCCAAAACCTGTTTTCAGTCATGGACAATTGTATGTTGCTCTCTCCAGAGTTCCTTCTTTTCATTCACTCACAGTCGTTTGCCCAAACCCACCCCATTTGGACAACTGTGTTTTTCAGGAAGTCTTCACCCGTCATTAAATCATTAGCGGCGTATGCTACGACGCGGATCGGCTAGTAGTGGATATTTTATTAACGTCCTATTATTTTTCAGTCTTCAACTTGCTGGAATTACTTATTTTGTGACGCACAAGATAACACCCTACTTTCCTGCACAAATGTGGGGTTCGTGCAGTACTCGCCATATTCCTCTTCCAGCGCATACCTAATAATGTTTTTAAGAACCTGAGATGTGATATCAATGTTGTAATATTAGATCAAATTCCTTTGACGTGCATATACTTAGCAGGAAAACTGTCACTATAAGATCAAAATCAATTTGAGGAATCGTCCTTGTATCTAAATATTCTAGGTCTATCAACAATGAACTGATCCTTGTAATATCAATAGTCACACTCGGGAGCTTGAAGGTTAATCAAATCGAAGGTTGTTTTGTTGATTTTTTTACATTAACGCTGCATTTTTCGTTAGCTGTTTTACTACGTCTTGGCAATTAAACAATTTTTTAATAAAAAATTTTATAACAAAGCCCAATTCATACTTGATCGTTTCGGGCTTGAGGCTTAGTCCATGTAGGTGCTCATTTTGCTATCAAGTCAGTATAGGAAAAATCTCTTCAGCCAACGGGAAAAGAATGCATCGGTACCTAGTGCCGGTCGTCAAATATGAAAAAGTTTAAGAAGCACTGGCTTACAATTTATTCAATGACATTTAACATAGCTTTACTGGTGTTACGATATTACAAATATTACAATGCAGACCAACACGAAATAAATACTTAAATGACATAAAACGTACTTGAAATTTTGAAATATACTTATTTTCAAATAGAAAAAAAAGAAAAAAGAGTTTGTTTGTTTGTTTTTCTTTTGTGTGTGTTGGGGGGGGGGGGG
>MUZC01001117.1:127228-148721 GCA_002072015.1 Radix auricularia | reverse complement strand
GCTCATCAAAACACGATTTTTCAACTAAACTAACTGCTGTAGACTGTGGTACATCTCTTGAGCGTTACGTTACAAACATACCCACACCACTGGGCTATTATATATATAATATTACAATGGTTCTCAATGTTTTATAAAATAGGTATTTATTTTATTTTTAAATTGATTATTATTTTTTTTTAAAGTTGAATATATAATAGCTAAATTTTTATTTTTATTATTTTCAATATGAAAATGGTTCTCAAAAAAATTTCATATGTATTATTGTTATTATTTTTATAGGTTTCATGTTGCTGGGTGATGTATTTTATTGAGGGTATCCCTGCTGCACAGGTTTTGTTGGTGGCGGTTTTAATTATAGTAAAGTAGTGGGGCTGATGTTGGTATAGGTTACAATTAGGAATGAGGGGCGCCAGCGGGATATTTGTATTTTTGGGTTCATCACATAGGCGTTGTATAGGTGTAGTGGTATAAGGTATGTACAGGACTTCATAAAGGGGTGGCGGATTTAATTATAGTAAAGTAGTTGGGGGTGATGATGGTATAGGTTACAATCAGAAATGTTGGTGCCGGCGGGTTATTTGCATGGTCTGGGTTATCACATAGGCGTTGTATAGGTGTAGTGGTATAAGGTATGTACAGGAAGTCATGAAGTGGTGTTATATTGTGTTGGTTTAGCTAACATCAATAGTTGAAATAGAATGGTGGGATGTTACTGCTTAATTAATATACGTTTTTAAAATAAATTAGTGCTATGTCCAGGGCAAGTAATGCGTTGGGTTAGATTAAAAGCAATAATACAAACGAAGAGAGGGGTGTGGATGGGAGCAATTTTTATGAGTTAGAGGCTGATTTCTTTCTTGCTTTTTATGGTTTTATAGGATCTTTTTAACAAAAGTAGTGGTTCTCGCGGTCTTTTTTATGAAAAGTTCTATTTTGTACATAATGTTTCTTAATTTTTATGAGTTAATGGATGTTTTATTTCTTTCTTTTCATAGTTTTAAAGGATCTTTTTAACAAAAGTAGCGTTTCTCGCGGTCTTTGTAAAGAAAAGTTCTATTTAGTTTATAATGTTTCTTAATTTTTATGAGTTAATGGATATTTTAATTCTTTCTTTTCATGGTTTTATATGATTTTTTAACAAAAGTAAAGGTTCTTGCGGTCTTTTTAAAGAAAAGGTCTTTTTAGTTCATAGTTTTTCTTAATGCTTTTGTAAGTTAAAGGATGTTTTATTTCTTCTTTTTCATGGTCATTTTTATTGCATTTTTCTGAATTTGAGGGCATTAGCTCATGTGTAGGAACACTTTTTTAAGTTCAAGTGTCTCTTTGGTTGTGTTTTTTCTGACTTTGAGGTTATTAGCTTAAGTCTAGGGAAACTTTTATACATTCAGTGGAGTTATTTTCTTTATGTTTGCTCTGACTTTGAGGGTGTCACCTTAAGCCTAGGGATAGTTTTATAAGGTCAGAGGAGTTATTTTGTTGATAACCTTAATCACACGGACAATTTTCATGGTCTTTTTGGTTGCGTTTTTCTTATTTTAGGTTTATAAGTCTAGGAACAGTTCTCTGTCATCAAAGGCGTTATTGTTAACATGTCTTTTGTTACTTTGAGGTTTTCAGCCGAGTCATGTTTTAACCCCAATGCTAGTGACCAGACAACAAACTCACTAGTCTTTCCCTTACGTTTTACGCACGAACCTGTAGTCTGTACTTATTTGAAGGTGTCGCTGTCAGTTGCTATTTTCGTCTCTGGTTGGTATGTTACTAACAGTTGGCTTCGCCTAAGGTCAGATAAGAGTTAAGCACCTGGAAACGCATATTTCGTATGCCTATGTAGGGGTGATAACTGCGTTTTAATAAATTATTCCCCTTTGGTTAATTTTTTATTATTTAAGTTTAGGGGCATTTTTCCAAGTACCAGGAAGTTATTTTCTTCATCTTTTTCTTACATTAAGTAAAGACTACCTTAAGTCCAGGAAAAAATTTCTGTCTTCAAAGAAGTCATTGTTAACATGTTTTTTCTGACTTTGATGTGATTGTTGTGAAAGATGTGTTATATGGCTGTTGTCTAGGGTATTATTTGTATTTTATATTTTCACACACACAATGACATTCTTTAGTGATTTCTGCAAATGATAAGTCAAAGAACCATTGTATAACATAAATGATTAACTTTGATATACAATAGATATATACAATGGCAAAATTACTGTGTAATTAATAAGGTGCCCCTATATTAGGCTATTTAAAGCATTGTGGCTAGCTAAGTATCATCATGACGGCTTGCCCAACGCCAATATTTCTTTAATTTAATACTTATATTTATGTAGTCCCTGGTCACATGGTCTGGTGTGTACTGCTGTTACACGGTTGGTCTTTTCGTCGCCTGCGCTGTGCGATGTGACGTCAGCCTCCTGGGGTAGCCCCGCCCACTTGTGATGACAATATGACGTAGTCCGCTGTGGCAGTGTATCCAAGACGTGACCGCGTTTCGTCTCTAGGCGACGTGACGTCAGCTTTCTGGGGTAGCTCCGCCCCTCGTGTTGACATATGACGTAGCAGTCAGCTGATTGGACTAGGCTTCTTTGCATACAAACAAAATATTTTGATCTGGGTAGATCGCACACGGTAGAAGGGTTTTCAATTCTCTCAGTGTGTTGTTGATTAGATACTTCGACCATGCGGTCACACAGCAATGGTCGGCTTCAGCCCTCACGGTATAACGTAATGAACTGGGAGGTGAAAAAGCACAGGGCTCTGTGGCGATGGTGCTTGTATCCGGCCTATTGTACGGAGATTCACTCCTACAATTAGGGCAGATGGCAACACTTGTAGATTTGCTAACAAACTTCGCTGACACGGACACAAGTACTTTGAATGTCGCGTGGCAAGCGTAGTGATTCTTTTAACGGCAATAGTACAGCTAAGAGGGGGGACGGTGGTCCGGCTGCCTCACGTGTGTACTTTCTCTGGTTGGCTCCCTGGAATTCAGACGTAGCGAGAATTCAGGCGTACCAGGAACCAGGCTATGAAATAGAAATAAAAACTCTGGGAGTCTTCTATCGCATAGACTTATTATGGTCCTCCTTCCAACGACAAGCCGTTCAGAGCAAGACGCCAGAAGGGGATAACAATTTGACATACTAATATGATTGATTGTTTATGCTTACTATCACGGGTGTAGGCCTATTAGACGAACACCTTACACGTGGGTTCAGCAATTAATAAAACAATCTATGTAATTAAATATATAATTGAACATCCACACACGCTGCTCCATCTATTTGGTGGAGATCACGTGTGTAGGCACATATTAATTAAGCAAACGTGTTATAGGTAAGAATAACACACATGTGTCCCAACACGGTAAAATTTATCCCGTGTGGTACTAAATCCATGTCAATCGAACAAAATAACTATCAATACGCTATAAAAAAATACATGTAATAATAAATGTACACCAATAGAATAAGATATGAGTTCACTCTTACTAGACTGGTAGATTGCCGGCTTTTCCGTGATATAATTCTGCAGGGTGCTCTGTTCGACGTTCGCCTCTGGTGTTTGGCAGTGAAAAGAATGAAGATTGCTTTTGAACGGCTAATATGTTTGATGGTCACGTGACTTTCATAATTCTTGATTGGTTGCATCAAAAATATAACCAATGGTATGAAGACTTCCTTGTTTCAGCCCCGTAGAAGAAAATATGCATACACATCTGTCAGATTTCTAGATGGCGAGTTACCCCCCCTTTCTCTCTGGGTGGTTTAGTTGTTAGGGGTTACTTAGGCTGATGCGTCCGTACACATCTCATCACAGTGATATAAGGTTAAATTTTCTTATTTGCTTGTACCCCATATGATCTCGGTGTTACATTTGATAAGTTATAAAAGGGTACTTAGTGTATGTTTCCGGCATTATAGTTAAGTTCAATAATATTACTATTTAACATTGTAGAAATTTTTACGTGCGTCAGGTAGTTTTTGATAAATTTGCTATGGGTTTGTAATTTAACCACACAACGGGTGTTGTAAATACTTTTTAAATTAGGGAATGTTATCCACCAGAGGTGATTTTTTTTTTAAAGGAAATTTCAATTTATTTTTTCTGTAAAGTAATCTTACTTTTGACAATATGTTTTCTGATTATTGTATTTTTTGTGAAGCTAATTTTAAACGTAAACGATCGTATTTTTTGGTCTATTTTTAAACGTAAATTGTAGTGTAAAATAAATATGGTTATAATTTATAATACATTTTATAAGGTAGTCGTTAGATATTTTTGTGGAGGTGAATATTTTGTACTAATTTCGGTTCGGGTCACTGCGCCAGCTGGTATTAAAAGGGTTATTGATCAGGGGATAACACCCCCGCGCGCGCTCGCGCAAGCGGTTTTAATTTGGGTGACGCATTTGTAACACGTCATAGGTCGCATATTTTACCATGTATATGCGTTCGTCTTATGAGTTAGCGAGTGGGGGTAGTCTTTTGTAGTTTTTTTTACCAAGTCCCAGTGGTTGTTCATTTTATTTTTCGTCACAGGTATATAAAGAAGCAGTACCAATAAGTCATAAAATTAGCACCTCTCTACTCGAGATGGTTTAAACTTCTTTTGTTTGAGTAATGTTATAAGCTTTAAGTGTTAGAGTCTACAAAAGAGGGCTCATACTGTCCCCTGGTAGGGTATTTTTTTCATTAAGGCTCTAAGTTTTCTCGTCTTGTATTGTTAATAGGTGTGATAGAAAGTCCTCGATAAAGACTATTTGTAAATTGTTTTATGAGTTTTTAAAGATAATATCAAGATGTTTTCTGTGTTAGTAAGGTACACAATAGTTAAGGGATGGGTAGATAACCAGGATAACGTGAAGTGTTGTACTAGGTGGGACGAAAGTATAGTCATGTAAGTAAGGTTTAGAACGTTTTAGGGACGAAAGGTGTTCACATCAACGACGGTTTTACCAAACCGTTGATGAAGTTAGTCTGATGCTGAAAACTTTAGAAAATATTAATGTACGGGGTTCGTATCTCTATCACGGACTGTAAGGATGTATGGTATATATGTTGTTGAATATGTAACTCGTTGTCTACCAACTTTGATCTTGCACTAAAGTTTACAAGTATGTTAGGGTAAAAGAGGGGGGCAGGTATGACCTCTGACCACCATTAGTTCTATCAGATACAGGAATGTACGTGCCTTTGGTAGCCATAAAATTTTATCTTGTGGCCAACAACTGGCCTCTGTTTATCACTAGCGCGTGTCACTTACAGGAATGTACGTGCCTTTGGTAGCCATAAAATTTTATCTTGTGGCCAACAACTGGCCTCTGTTTATCACTAGCACGTGTCACTTACAGGAATGTACGTGGCGCATTCCATGGTTCCAACAAAATTTTTATCTTGGTCTTTGACTGGAGTTTTACTCACGATTGGCTTCAGCTAAGCTTAAGTAAAGGCATGAGTAGGTAACCAAGATAACCTGAAGTGTTGTACTAGGTGTGATGAAAGTGTAGTGAAAGACAAAAGTTTAGTATAGTAAAGTGATGGGTATTTAACCATTATAAAACTTATGTGTTGTACTAGGTGCGACGAAAGTATAGTCAGGTAAGTAAGGTTTAGAAAGTTTTAGGGACGGGAGGTGTTCGCATCAGGGGCGGTTTTACCAAACCTTTGAAGTTTGAAGTCTGTTTGTGAAAATTTTAGAAAATATTTATGTATCGGGTTGTATCCCTAACATGGAATGTAAGGATTTATGCAAGGTCAGTAAAAGTGTGGCAAACGCTAAGGGTGTGGGGTAGGGTTGATGGTAGTATGGTGCATGGAAGAAGTGTTTATGTTGTCGGCAAGGGAGAACTAAGCTGTACCGATTGAGTAACACTAACAGACTTGGAGGTTACGAATCGTGTTTGTAAAAGAGAGTAAGGCTAACGATATTGTCTTGAACTAAGTAGGATGGGAGGACAAAAATATGCTGCTCGAGTAATAGTAAAATTAGAGAAAGACGGACGATCGTGATAAAGAAAGCAATGGTGATGGTTACTTTTAAGGTAGGGATATATATTGTTTTCCTAGAGCAACCTTTAACACTCCATTGCTCCCTCTTTCTTCGCTCCTTTGTGGTTTTAACTCTCGTTCATTTTTGTTGAGGTCGTAGATTACAAGAGGTCTTTGTCTAAGCCTTTAGAGGTTCTTTTATCGACATATTCTAATGACGTCAACTAAAAAAAAAACGAATTCTTTTGCACGCTTTCTCACCACTCTTCAATGCCTGAAGGACTATGTAATCGACTTCCGGCAATGGCGGCCGTTCCTTGCGCTAGTGTTACCTCTCGATTCGAAATATTTTTTGGTAGTTTTAACGGGGTTTTTTATGGATCGAGTAACTGAGTGTTGATGCACAAATGGCAGGTCAGGACATACAAAAAACATATATACCTCATGGGTCTAGGACTTATGGATGCTGAGATCAAGGGTGATGACAGACGGACGGACGGACAAAACGGGTGCAATAGCGCATTCGACTTCTCGAAAATGCGCTAAAAATACCCTACCAGGGGACAGTATGAGCCCACTTTTGTAGACTCTAACACTTAAAGCTTATAACATTACTCAAACAAAAAAAGTTTAAACAATCTCGAGTAGAGAGGTGCTAATTTTATGACTTATTGGTACTGCTTCTTTATATACCTGTGACGAAAAATAAAATGAACAACCACTGGGACTTGGTAAAAAAACTACAAAAGACTACCCCCACTCGCTAACTTATAAGACGAACGTATATACATGGTAAAATATGCGACCTATGACGTGTTACAAATGCGTCACCCAAATTAAAACCGCTTGCGCGAGCGCGCGGGGCTGTTATCCCCTGCTCAATAACCCTTTTAATACCAGCTGGCGCAGTGACCCGAACAGACATGAGTACAAAATATTCACCTCCACAAAAATATCTAACGACTATCTTATAAAATGTATTATAAATTATAACCATATTTATTTTACACTACAATTTACGTTTAAAAATAGACCAAAAAATACAATCGTTTACGTTTAAAATTAGCTTCACAAAAAATACAATAGTCAGAAAACATATTGTCAAAAGTAAGATTACTTTACAGAAAAAATAAATTTAAATTTTCGTTTTTAAACAAAATCACCTCTGGTGGATAACATTCCCTAATTTAAAAAGTATTTACAACACCCGTTGTGTGGTCAAATTACAAACCCATACCCAGTTTATCAAAAACTACCTGACGAAAGTAAAAATTTCTACTATGTTAAATAGTAATATTATTGAACTTAACTATAATGCCGGAATCATACACCAAGTACCCTTTTATAACTTATCAAATGGAACACCGAGATCATATGGGGTACAAGTAAATAAGAAAATTTAACCTTATATCACCTCAAAGTGAGAAAAAACATGTTAACAATTACTCCTTTGAAGACAGAACACTTTTCCTGGACTTAAGGTAAGTCTTTACTTAAAGTAAGAAAAAGATGAAGAAAATAACTCCCTGGTACTTGGAAAAATGCCCCTAAACTTAATTAATAAAAAAATTTAACCAAAGGAAAATAATTTTTTAAAACGCAGTTATCACCCCTACATAGGCATACGAAATATGCGTTTCCAGGTGCTTAACTCTTATCTGACCTTAGGCGAAGCAAACTGTTAGTAACATACCAAACAGAGACGAAAATAGCAACTGACAGCGACACCTTAAAATCAGTACAGACTACAGGTTCGTGTGTAAAACGCCAGGCAAAGACTAGTGAGTTTGTTGTCTGGTCACTAGCAATAGCATTGGGGTTAAAACATGAATCGGCTGAAAACCTCAAAGTAAGAAAAAGACTTGTTAACAATAACTGCTTTGATGACAGAGAACTGTTCCTAGACTTATAAACCTAAAATAAGAAAAACGCAACCAAAGAGACCATGAAAATTGTCCCTGTGATTAAGGTTATCAAGAAAATATTTCCTCTAGAAAACTGTTCCTAGACTTATAATCCTAAAATAAGAAAAACGCAAACAAAAAGACCATGAAAATTGTCCGTGTGATTAAGGTTATCAACAAAATAACTCCTCTGACCTTATAAAACTATCCCTAGGCTTAAGGTGACACCCTCAAAGTCAGAGCAAACATAAAGAAAATAACTCCACTGAATTTATAAAAGTTTCCCTAGACTTAAGCTAATAACCTCAAAGTCAGAAAAAACACAACCAAAGAGACCCCTGAACTTAAAAAAGTGTTCCTACACATGAGCTAATGCCCTCAAAGTTAGAAAAATGCAATAAAAAAGACCATGAAAATGAAGAAATAAAACATCCTTTAACTTACAAAAGCATTAAGAAAAACTATGAACTAAATAGACCTTTTCTATAAAAAGACTGCGAAAACCTTTACTTTTGTTAAAAATCATATAAAACCATTAAAAGAAAGAAATAAAACATCCATTAACCCATAAAAATTAAGAAACATTATGAACTAAATAGAACTTTTCTTTAAAAAGACCGCGAGAACCACTAATTTGGTTAAAAAGATCCTAAAAAACCATGAAAAGAAAGAAATAAAATATCCATTAACTCATAAAAATTAAGAAACATTATGAACTAAATAGACCTTTTCTTAAAAAAGACCGCGAGAACCGCTACTTTTGTTAAAAAGATCCTTTAAAACCATAAAAAGCAAGAAAGAAATCAGCCTCTAACCCATAAAAATTGCTCCCATCCACACCCCTCTCTTCGTTTGTATTATTGCTTTTAATCTAACCCAACGCATTACTTGCCCTGGACACAGCACTAATTTATTTTAAAAACTTATATTAATTAAGCAGTAACATCCCACCATCCTATTTGAACTATTGATGTTAGCTAAACCAACAATATAACACTTCATGACTTCCTGTACATACCTTATATCACTACACCTATACAACGCCTATGTGATAACCCCAACCATGCAAATAACCCGCCGGCGCCAACATTTCTGATTGTAACCTATACCATCATCACCCCCAACTACTTTACTATAATTAAATCCGCCACCCCTTTATGAAGTCCTGTACATACCTTATTCCACTACACCTATACATCGCCTATGTGATAAACCCAAAAATACAAATATCCCACTGGCCCCTACCATTCCTCATTGTAACCTATACCAACATCAGCCCCACTACTTTACTATAATTAAAACCGCCACCAACAAAACCTGTGCAGCAGGGATACCCTCAATAAAATACATCACCCAGCAACATGAAACCCATAAAAATAATAACAATAATACATATGAAATTTTTTTGAGAACCATTTTCATATTGAAAATAATAAAAATAAAAATGTAGCTATTATATAAAGCTTAAGAACCACTGTAAACTTTAAAAAAAATAATAATCAATTTAAAAATAAAATAAATACATATTTTTAAAAACACTGAGAACCATTGTAATATTTAAAATAATGAAAAGAATTTTAAAATTTAACTATTATATGATATATTGAGAACCACTGTAGTATTTAATAAAATATTTTAAAAATAAAATCAATAGTAAATAATTTAATAACAATATAAAAGAAAACAAAGGGAAGGAACTTAATTTACTCAAATAAAAAACGCAGTTATTGCCCCTACAATGGGCGCCATCTTGACCGCCATCTTGAACAACTAGTTCAGACATATCCGGCGCCATCTTGGACGCCATCTTGGCCGCCATATTGGCCACGTGTTTAGACATGTTCGGCGCCATCTTGGTACCACACCCACCGGAAATGATGCCACCCATAACCGGAAATGACCCCCACCCATAACCGGAAATAACCCCTCATGACGTCATAACCCGGAAGTAACCACGCCCACCAACTGTGACGTCATAGACCAGAAGTGACGTCGGAGGCGTACGCCTCCCAGAATATACCCGTTCCATACATATATAACTACTATCGTCGTCCAAGGTGACTGGAGTGCGAAGATTGGAGTAGATATATGTACCAACTGGGCAGATACTTGAGGACACTCTTGCAATGACCTGACCTGAGAGCTATGCGATGAGAGAAGAAAACTTAAGAACGTAAGGAATACTGCAGAAGGAGCAACCAAATACAGAGCAATTAATAAAAAGATCAGGAAAGAAATGAATAAAGTAAACAAAAAAACTGGATAGAAAAACAATGCTCAGACATCGATGAAAATGTGCGAAGGAACAGCTCAAAAAAGGCTTACAAGATTGTCAAAGATCTGACATCCACCAAGCAGGGTCGCATCTCTACAATACAAGATAAATCTACGAAATGTATTACAGAAGAACAAGAAATAATAAAAAGATGGACCAAATACTGTTCTGAGCTATACAATGAAGACTTAAAGGGCGACGAATCAGTGCTCAATTGCCCAACGTCAACTAACATAGACATGCATTCCATTCTCCGTGACGAGGTGGAGCTGGCTGTGCGAAAGTTGAAAAGGGGGGAATCGGCTGGAGCAGACAACATCCCAGGTGAACTGATTCAGGCAGGGGGTGACCCAGTAAAAACATTCTAACCAACATGTGCAACAAGATCTGGCAGACAGGAGAATGGCCAACACCCTGGACTCAATCGCTGGTATAACGCTCCCAAAGAAGGGTAATCTACAATTGTGTCAGAACTACCGTACAATTAGCCTGATTAGTCACCCCAGCAAAGTCATGCTCATGGTAATACTAAACAGACTGAAACCACAAGCAGAGCAGATCATTGCAGAAGAACAAGCAGGCTTCAGAGCAGGAAGGAGCACAACAGAGCAGATCTTCAACTTGCGAGTGCTCTGTGAAAAACATCTGCAACACCAGAGAGACCTCTTTCATGTCTTCATAGACTTTAAAAAGGCGTTTGACAGAGTGTGGCATGCAGCACTGTGGGAAACCATGCAAAAGTACAATATTAGCGCCAACCTCATTTCTGTGATCAAGAACCTATACAACAGAGCATCCAGCGCAGTACTCTACAACAGCAAGCTGTGAGATTGTTTCAAGACCACTGTTGATGTCAGACAATGGTGTTTACTCTCCCCCATCCTCTTCAACCTCTTCCTAGAAAGAATTATGACTGATGTGCTCGAAAACCATGTCGGAACGGTCAACATCGGAGAAAGGATAATAACTAACCTACGCTTCGCCGATGACATAGACGGCCTAGCTGGCAGCGAGGACGAACTAAAAGAATTCCTTGCAAAGCTAGAGAAGACGTCGAAGGCCTATGGCATGGAAATCAATGCAGAGAAGACCACGGTCATGGCAAATAAGAATTTCACAAGTGAAATACGGATAAACGGGCAAAAACTCGAGGAGGTCCCTACCTTTAAATATCTAGGGGCTATAATAGCCGATGAAGGCTCAAAGCCAGAAGTTGTTGCCAGAACGGCCCAAACAACTGCAGCACTTAGCAAACTGAAAAGCATCTGGCAAAGTAAGAAGCTCTCCCTGAGATCAAAGATCCGTCTAATGCGCTCTCTGGCGATGTCAGTCTTCCTTTATGGTTGTGAGGCTTGGACGCTCACCGCAGACCTCGAAAAAAAATTAATGCACTTGAGATTAGATGATTTCGATAGGTATTAAACATCTCCTAAACGGCGCACATCACGAACGAAGCGGTCCGCGAAAAAATAAGTGCTGTCATTGGCCCTTACGAGGACCTTCTCACCTCAATTAAAAAGAGGAAACTACGATGGTACGGACACGTGACAAGATCTGGAGGTCTCTCAAAGACAATATTGCAAGGCACAGTCCAGGGAAAAAGGAAAAGAGGCTAACCAAGGAAGAGTTGGGAGGACAATATCAAAGAGTGGACCGGCCTTTCATTTAGCGATTCCCAGATGGCAGCTCAGAACCGTGACACATGGCATGAGATAGTGCGCAGCTCAACATGGTGCCCCAACGACACAGCGTCGGGTTAAGGGACAGTTCAGTCAGTTAAATATCATCATAAATACGTTTTTAGTCTAAGGGCTGCACTCTTAATATCTTTACACACGTGAAAACACGAATAAAGTGTCGGTTATTATGTAAGTGCAACTTTTATTTAAAGTTGCGCATTTTGAATGATGTTATATGTGTGCCCCCTTTTACGGTGCATGCCGTCATTTATGGTCGGCCCCTAAAAGGGCGACATATTAAAGACCGCCCCGGGCGACAAAAGATCTAGCTACGCCATTGCGTCATCACACAGTATAAAATAGCCCTGAAAACCAAAATCCCGTCTCTCTTCACTACTAAGTGTTAGTGAAAGTAAAAACTGTGCCATTCATTCGGACAGAGAATTATTTCATTGACAAGAGCCAACATATTCCATCCAGATATAAAGTAAGGTAAAAAATCTAAACTATATTTAAACACATTTCCGTATTATATTATAATATATTTAAATTAAGAAGTTAATTATTGTATGCTATTCCGTTTGTTAACAGTTGAATTTATTTACCGCAGTTGAGCCGCCATGCAAAGATATCTAGAGTATCTTGCCATTTCTATTAAAATATTGTTAAATGATACCATACAAGTTCTCCATCAGTTAGATGGATTGATTACAAATTAGTTGGATAATATAAATTACCTTAAAATAGTAATGTATAAAACCACATGTTAGGTGTTTACCTAGTTGGTCTACACCTGTTGAAATGAATTGAAAATATTCAGTGTTATTATTATTGCATTTTATATGAATACTAGATGCCCGCGGTGTAGCATACGCCGCAGACTTGCTCATAGATAGTGCAAAGAAAGCGGAGGGAATGAACAGACACAAACTACATCACGATGAAAACAGAATAACACGAATGAACCTCGGATGCGGGGATAACTGGAGATATGTGCACTGTGGTTAGCCACTTGCAACCCCGCACCACCCTAGCTTGCCAACCATAAACAAATTGGCATAACCGGACAGAGGACATTCGTCAAGCTTATTTCCACTCGTTTTGTGCTTGATATGGTGATCGAAAAGATGGTGGGAAATTAACGGAAATCAAACATTTTTAAAAATTTTAAAAGTAATGTCTTTGCTTGGGATTGAACCTGCGACCTCCGCGAATGTTATAACCATTACACTACGAAATACATGTTATTTTGTTGTTCTGAAAGAACAAAGTAATTGATTCAATATAAAGAATCGTTGAATGACCTCCCATGCTGCTTACTACATTTTCTTGGTCGGTTGGGTCAGACAGCTTGCTTGGTGTCCGGCATGGCTGGACCATGATGAGAACTATATATATGTATATATAGATTTTGGGTCCTTTCTTTTTGCACCCTGCTATGAAGGCCTGTATGTCGAAGGAGGGACAAAACAAATTTTTAACATGAAGAAACTACCCTAGTTTCAACTCTATATTGTAGATCTGGTTCCTGGTCATCCGCCGAGTCCAGCAAGGGGCATCCCGAATCGACCCGACACCAGAAGGCATTGTTGTCATTGAGGCAGGCAAATCAAGGACGAGTTTACCCCTTCCCTTAATTGTCCCTGGCCTACCAGCATCAAGGCTAGTCCATCACGAAATCACCCACTCGATTGTCTGATCAACATTGCGGTTGCTTAACCATCATCATCCAGCTGTTTTCATACCGGTACACAGCTGACGCCAATTCACAACGCAACTGTGCGAATCGAAGCCGGTTAGCCACGATAACCCTCGTGCCTAACGGAAGCCAGATTGACTCCGTGTCATCTTAAGTGATCTAAGCAAACAGACTCAGTACCTGACTACACATAAACAAATAAAAGAAATTACCCTAAAACCATGGAAACATAAAATAGATACAGGCAAAAGCACTTTATTTTAATCTTGCTCCTTTCCAGAGACATAGAACTTAACCCAGGCCAAGTATCATCTAAATGCCAAATTTGTACAAAAACATGCACTAGTAAACAAGGAGCAATTCAGTGTGCCACCTGCTGTTTAACTGCACCCAAGTACATAACAGTGGGCCTAGGAAATAAATATACATCTTGGCACTTCACACATTGTTGATTTCCCCAAATCAATTAAAACTTGTTTAATTATAGGGACCTGATCACCACAAACTTTTACAGTGTTTTGGCTAATTCTAATATTAAAAAACACCCAAGATAAAATCAGACCTGCCACACAAACCCATGAAAATAAAAAAATCAAATAATACTGACAATCAAAACACTATTAAAACTCTAATTATTAATTTCCAAAGCATAAAAATTAAAATTCCAGATTTAGAACTTCTTATAAAAACAGAAGAATCAGACATAATTGCTGGTTCTGAAACTTGGTTGAACCCCAACATATATAGGCTAACTATGAAATTTTTAGCAGCAATTATAATATTTTTAGAAAAGAAAGAACAGACAATCATGGTGGTGTCCTATTTTAAAATAAAATCAGCTCATCGGCTACGAGAGTTGATTTTATTTCAAATAGGACACCGAAGAAATTAACACACAACCAAACTCTAATATAGAATCTGTTTTTTTTTGTAAAATAGTTACACCAAACGCATCACCCTTAATTGTAGGCAGTATATATAGGCCACCAAATACAAACATAGAATACATGAAGAATCTCTGATGCAGTCAACTAATTTCTATTAAAGAAAATCATAAAAATGCTGTAATTTGGACTATGGGGGACTTTAACCTTCCAGATATAAATTGGAAAAACTATATAATTGATAGCCACCAAGATAATAAAGAAATTAATGAACATTTCCTAGACACAATAAATAACATAAACCTAGAACAGATATTAAAAAAAACAACTAGGAAAAACAAAATACTAGATTTATTCCTAACACACAGGCCAGGACTAGTACTAGACTGCACAATAATTCCTGGGCTGTCTGACCATGATATTGTTAGGGTAACCAATACAATAAAAACTATAATAAATAAGATGCCTAGAAGAACAATATATCTTTGGAATAAATGCAACTTAATAAAATTACACCAATCAGCAACTAATTTCCAACAAAATTTCCTAAGTAAATTCAGCATAGATAGCCTCGTAGAAGAAATATGGAAGGAAGTAAAAACAACTCTAAAAACCATAATGGATCAGAATGTTCCAACAAAAATAACTTCAAATAGAATTAATAAATGCTGGTTCAATTTTAAATTTAAAAAGTTATACAATTTAAAAAGTTTATACATACAAACAAGACATACATTCTCTTTCATAGTTCACATTAAGAGACAGGCTCACCCCGATAACGTTAAGAAATCTCCTTTAACGATTTAATCGAAACACTAGGACACATGTACCAGACATATTTTTGACTAGATGACGAAGATGCTTGTTAATATGTACATTCTAAAAATTCATGACATATATCTATCTGCAATTATCTATTTACAGCTGTTTAAATATCTTTTTTTTTCGATATGCTTTTTTTACTTTTTCTATTAATGACTGTTAATAATTTATAAGCTTTTTCACGAATGACGTCACGCAATTTTGGCCAATTTATTTTACCCCGCCCCTCGTCACGCGTCGTCACAAAATCGTAGACACCCCTCCAATTATACGTCGCAAAAATTTGCCCCCCCCCCCCCCGCCACTCAAGAAAAAAAACACACCGTATTTTCTATTTGAAAATAAGTATGTTTCAAATCACTTTTTTGTCATTTAAGTATTTATTTAGTGTAGGTCTACACAGTAGCGGCGTTTGAGGGTGGCAACTGGGGCGACTGACCCAGGCCACGCACTTTGGTAGGCCCCGCGTTTCGGTCCTGAACATGTCTCGTTCTGGTTAATAGCCTATACATGTAGAACCAAAGAGCGGATGGTAGAACGTATGCTGGAAACGATTGTAAAGAAACGAAAGAGGCACTCTTGTAATCCTTTTTGAAGGTCAAATTCCGTAGCTTAGCTCTAGACGTCTTTGAAAGCATTACACCGTTACAACTTGTAGTAATTTAATAAAAAGGTGACACGCGGTATTAAAATTACACAATAATCAAGATATTTCATATTTTTAAATACCATAGCATACTGGTGCTTAGCGATCTTTACTTTTACTAGTACTCTGGCCCCGCGGGGTCATTGCTGGCACTAGGCCCCGCGCTTACCTAACGCCGCCACTGGGTCTACACAGTAATATTGTAACACGCGTGAAGCTATGTAAAAGACATTAAATAAATTGTAAGCCACTGATTCTCAATGTTTTTCGTATTAGACGACCGGCATGATTTTTTCCATTTCACCAGGTGCGGGTGCATTCTTTTCCCGTTTTGACGTGATTTTCTCTGTACTGATTTGATGGCTAAATGAGCCCCTGCATGGCCTAAAGCCCTATAAGATTAAGTATGAATTCAGCTTGTTTTATATATTATATATTTTTTAAAAAACCTGTTTAGTTACCTAGGCATAGCAAGACAGTAACGAACAATGCAGCGCTAATGTCAAAAACCATTTGATAGGATTAACCTTCTCGATTCAGCTCGCGAATGTAACTATTGATATCACAATTGTTGACAAACCTAGAATATATAGATATAAGACATTCCTCAAATTGATTTCGATCTCATAATGACAGGTTTCATGACTAAATATATGCTCATCAAAGACAATTGATCTAAAATTACCACATTGAAATCGCATCTCATGTTTTCTAAAAATTATTAGGTATGCGCTGGAAGAGGAATATGGCGGGTACTGTACGAACCCCACATTTGTGCACGAAAGTAGGGTGTCATCTTGTGCGTCGCAAAATATAGAAATTCCTGCAAGTTGAAGACTGAAATATACTATGACATAAATAAAATATCCAATATTTATCCTTACTTTTTACTCTAAAGCTCACAAGTTTTTTTTTTCAAGTCTTCTTTTCTTCAGGATGTCACGTACTTCACACAAGAGTTTGAACTATAATTCCACCATTGGGCGAGGCCTGTTTAAATTGTTGCATTCTCTTAAGGAATTTATAAACTATTGAAAAATACATTGCTACCCCTATCGGACTGTTTAACCAAGGGGTCGGTAAACAGCGATAAATTATCTCATAAAGGGTATAATAATTTTAGTTTTTAGGTATCATATTGAAACGGTCCGTTTTTTAAAAACGTTTAACTTGGTTTCTAAAAACTAACTAATAACATCCTTAGATTATATTTTAATTCATATAAATTTAACATTTACTATTTATCATTACGGTTAACTTCTTTGTTTAAAAAATATTTAAAAATACAATTTTTGAAGATGTTTTTTTTGTTAAATCCCTCAATTGACTGACGGGCATCCCGTAAGAAAGAGGTCGGCTAACAGGGTAAATTATCTCATCCGGGGAATTCTGGGGGTAATGCAGACTCATTTGGGACATATAACATCCACTACAATCCACTAGATATATTCAAATACGTCATGTGTACGTGTACGCTTGGAACATATGCCCACTAATGAACCGGTCCCTTCTAGAAAATGCATTCATTAAATTTGTCAACTATGTAGATTTCTTACCTACGTACTATACGAAGACACCTAAATCCACCCCACTTTCATTTATATTGACACGAGTGACAATACTCTTAATCCATATGGCTTGACTGTATCAAGTATCCATTCTGTCATATTTAAAATTAATGCCTTAAAGCTGAGCTCACAAGAAGAGTTGTTTTGTGCTACTCTCGAATTGCGATGTCAAGAATTTGATGCATTCATTAAAGTTAATGAATACTTTGAGTAAGTTTAAATAGGCACATTTGTCATTACATATTTAGATGGTCAGGTGCGTTAGACCAAAAAACCAATCGGACAATTATATCAAACTTAAAATGTTTATTATTGTATCAAATAGATACACCCCCCACCACTCGAAAAAAGGATATACCATGTCGTTTTGACTTAAAATATTTACACATTATCCTATTTAGATATTTTTAGACACATGTCATGGTTGTAAAACTCATCAGTTGCATTTTTGGGGGAGGGGGGAATAACCGACAAAATAAAGTTCACAGACTCTTGCTGTGAATGAACCAAACGAAGATGCGGTTACATCACAAATGATTTGATGTCAACATCAAGCGATGCAGGGTAACAATTTCGTATGTTCTCTTGTGGGTTCTGAAACTTAAGGATTATAATTAGATTTAATTTTCATGTCTTGATTACTTAAGCCAACCAGCGTCTGATGGCATATCGACCGGCACTTTGAGAAGCTTTGATTTTTTTTTTAAAAAGTCATTACATAAATTTTAAGGGACCAAATATTTCAGAGGAAGTTTAATTTCAAGATATCCTTTTGATGTGACGTCACATTCCTTCAACCCCCCTCACTCCCCCTCGTCACGCACCGTCACAAAAGTGTGACCCCCTCCCCCCTCCCCCCAAGTGCGTGCCGTCATTAAGGGACGGCCCCTTTTACTTATACTTATTTTATTGTAAATATTTGTTAAGAAACATATGTTAACCAGTTACTATATAATTGTTTAAAACTTCGAATGTTTAAAAAATAAATGATGAAAATTGTATGGTCGTTGTTTTGTTTTACCTTGCGTTGTTGTAATTAGAACGAAAGACAAAAAATTTTTAAGTCATAATTAAATTCAAGCCGAAATAATTCAAATAAATAAGCAGAAAAAACTAATAATATTATAATACTTTGAGAACCACTAAAAAAGTAAATTAAACTTAAAAATAAGCATAACATACAAACTTGGTCAATTATAAACAATAACATAAACACAATACATATCAATAGAAATAGCGTGAGAACCACTGTAATATTAAATTCAAAACACAAATAACTACACAACAAGACAAACTTAGTCCATAATCAACACATGAAATACATAAACACAATATATATTAATAGAAATCACTGTAATATTAAATCTAACTGAAAAAAAAATAAATTTCGAAAACAAAGAGAAATAATTGAAATCATTTGAATACTTGGTCAATTACTTACTTATTCCCCCTCATCAACCTGTATAAAAATATGACATGTCATAATCACTTGTCCTCATGTCCTAACTTTATTGGAACAGGAAGTACGCCATCTTGATAACAGCCACCACACGTGCCCCGATCGCCATCTAGGATCCAACACCACTAGTCCGGGTCGCCATCTTGACACACACATACAATTAGAAGGGGGAATAACTATTTAAATGCTTATGTAACAACAAAATGAATTAAAGGAGAAGGGAAATAACAAAAACCCTTTAATTACTTAGTCAATTACACGATTATTGCCCTTACCAACACCCCCTGACAAGCCCACGATTATTGCCCCTTACAAACACCCCCTTACCAGCCCCTGACCACCCCCTGACCAGCCCGAGTCCTTGCAGGTACAACGTGTCCGTAACCTCGCCATCTTGGATTCACCACCACGTGTCTGAGTCGCTATCTTGACACCAGGGGCGGATTAAGACTGCACGGGGCCCCTGGCTGCAACCAAACGGGGGCCCTATCCAGCCAGCGTCCCTTAAAATATGATTGCTAACAGCTAATATAAGACTGTAATTAAATATTTATAATGAAAAAAGAAACGAAGAAATAACTGTTTAAAATGTTCGCCGGTGTGTTAAAAATTGAGTGTGAAAAGAAAAACTTTTTACATTCCACCGCTGGAAATCGAACCCGACACCATTTGCATCACAAGCCTATGACCTTTCCACACGACCAGCGGAGCTTGCCTAAATTGAGAAATTTTAAAAATATATACTATATTTTATACTATATTCTCTAAAAGAGCCAAGTTTTATAGATAACTAGCAATTTACCCGCGCTTGGCTGCGGTAAAATAGGATTTCAGTTATTGAAAAATGCGTCTTTTTTATATATCTCATTATGAGAAAAACCTATATTTAGGCAATCGTCCCCCTAGTGAGAAAGGATTTAATATTTTTTACTTCTTACCATCGCGGGATGTACTCAACAACTGCCCAAAATTTCAAGCTTCTACCTACACGAAAGATTGGAGAATTAGTGTTGATTTAGTTTTATATAGCCCATTTTAAGGGGGGGGGGAGGTTTAGGGGTCCCGGCCACACATGAGTGGAAAATTCAAAAATTTATCTAATTATTTTCCTTATTACCATCGCGGGCTGTTAATAAACAACTAAAGAATGCTTTATACTTTTACCTACACAGAAAATGTGAGAAGCAGTAATTTTCTGTTTTTAATAACTCATTTCATACATTGGGACCTCCAGCATTCAGTAAGTGATAATTTAAATATATATTCACCTGTAACCATTGATAAAGTATACTCAACAACTTCCTAAAGTTTAAAGTTCTACATACTGGGAAAAAAGGACAATTAGATCTAGTAGTTTTCAATTTTTACAGATAAAGAGAAATAGTTTTTGGGACCCCGGCCCCACATAAGTTGGAATTTTAAATTTCCACTTAGTCGTGAGAGGGTACTCAACAACTTCCAATATTTTCATGCTCCTGCCTACACCGGAAAATGGAGAATTAGTGATGATTGAGTGAGGGAGTGCATTAAAAACTTTAATTGGGTTAAATATGTTTTCACCTGCTACCATCGTGGAAAAGTATTTAACAACCCCCCCTCCCAACGTTGCACGCCTTTACACATTCGGGAGATAATAGAATTATGGATTTTAAATTTTTATATAGCTTATATAAGAAAAAAAAACGTTTTGGGGCCCTGGCCCCCATGAATGTGTATTTCAAAATTCTTTTACACCAACTTTTGTTGTGAGAAGGTACTTAACAATTTTCCAAAATTTCATGCTCCTACCTACACGGAAATTGGAGAATTAGTGATGAGTTGTTTTTTAATATAAGAAAAACTATATTTTCCCCCCCGGCCCCCATGAGAGGGAGTTGTAACATTTTTTTAGAAAATTTACGTCGGGAGCGTGTTCTCAAAAAATTTCCACATTTTCGTGCTTCTACCTGTACGGGAAAAAGAAGAATTAGGAATTTTCAATTTTTATATAGCTCATATAAGGGAAAAAAGTTTTGGGGGCCCCCTAAGTGGTAAATTTTTTTAAAAATTATCGTAGTCAAAACATTTCCAAAATTTCATGCTTCTTCCTACACGGGAAATAGGAAAATAGGAAAACGCCATTTTGACCGGAAACGGAAATCCGCCAGCTTGACCGGAAACAGTTTTAAATTTTATTTCTAATTCCATTTCACACGTTCTCGACAAGCAATTAAAATATTTTTACCTTAGTAAACATTGTAATAAAAGGATGTTTCAAACTTTACATCTTGCACAAAATGGCCAAGTTGCCTTTAATGTCGTTTTTGCGTCTATGGACTCTATGAGTATAATTTTATTCATCCATTCGCTTTGAGGTTTTGGAAAGTTTCTGAAAATATTCTGGATAGATTTATTACATAATGAGTATTAAAAATTAAATCTTATGTGGCTGAGAGGTCCAAAAATGGCTAACACAGTTGTTAATAATAAAAAAAATATGGCTATATTTCATTTCTCAAGAGTTATTTCAAGCCACGGGACATAGAGGTCCAATGAGACGCGTTCTTGTTAAAATATATATATATATA
>MUZC01001117.1:83853-117880 GCA_002072015.1 Radix auricularia | reverse complement strand
TTAATAACACATCGTAGTCAATATAAACAATTCTCTATTGATGAACTTTGAACTGTAATTTGTAATAATTTACCATGTGACATGGAGGTAGCGTAATAATACAAAAATAGTGCATTTGTTTGATGGAATGCTCGCGAGCATTTGACGTGTGGCCTGACTCTAAGCAAGACATGAAGTCTGGTCACTTTTGTGGGACATGAAGTCTAATCACTTTAGTGGGAAATGAAGTCTGGTCACTTTAAAAGGACATGACGTCTGGTGACTTTAGCGGGACATGAAGTCTGTTCACTTTAGCTGGACATGAAGTCTGGTCACTTTAATGGGACATGAAGTCTTGTCACTTTAGCTAGACATGAAGTCTGGAATCGGGACATCTGGTCACGTTACGTATAGCTCTTGCCAAGTCACCTGAAAGCCGTATCAAGGAGAAAATGTAAATAACTGCAGAAATGGATGCACCAACCGGCTTAGCTAACAATAACCACAGAAATGGATGCACCAACCGGCTTAGCTAACAATAACCACAGAAATGGATGCACCCATCGGCTTAGCTAACAATAACCACAGAAATGGATGCACCAACCGGCTTAGCTAACAATAACCACAGAAATGGACGCACCAACCAGCATAGCTAACAATAACGCAATTAAAATTTATATAAAACTATCACTATTTTGAATATTTAATTAACTTTAAAAATATTAAGTCATTCTTACCCCAAATTACAATAAACTTAATTGTATTTATTTTAGTAAATAAAGTATTGAAAAAAGCGGGACAAACGGGCATCCAGCCTGGACTAGCGAGGGTCCATAGAACATGAGGTCTGAAATCGAGACTGTCCCGCCTAAATTGGAACGTCTGGTCACCTTACTTAAATTATTATTGACCCCTCAATTTATTTACTAACTATAAAGGGATATTATACACTCACATTTAAACATTTATCATATTTTAGAGATCAAATGTATTGTTATTAAATTACATTACATACTTACCAGGGTATTAAGAATGTCTTTTGCCCAAGCCACAGTACACCATTCACAGATGGCAGGTTTCAACCATATTCTATTCTGTCAAAGAATCACCACTTTGAAAAAAGAACACCTTCCATTTCCACTCCTCTATACCTAAAGACAATTTTTAAAATTCATTTTTCTTGTTGTTAACAAACTAAGTTATAATAAAAAAAATAATGTATGTGTTTCATCTTTTAAAAAAAAAACACAGTAATTCAGCTCTAATGCAATAATGCAAAATATTGGAACATTGTTATATTAACATCATTTTTAATTAGGACAGGTTCTAATTTTTTAAAAATTATTTCGATTAACCGAGGGAAAATTAATCGATGCATCTATTTATTTCTATTAATAATATCTTATAAGGTACATATAGATAACACTAAGTTCCAATTCATTACTTTGCAAAATCTGTGAAGTTGTGCTTATTCTATGGCTCCCAAATTTTGTGGAATAAAACAAAAAATTTGTTTTGCTATGCAAGTAATGTTAAAAATACCTTTAAGTTTATGTATGCACATTTAAATAAAAAATAATAATACAATGGGAAAGTATGCTAGTTACAAATACACAGTAATATAAATTATTAATAAATTGGACCCAAAAAAAATTAAATATTTTATTTAATTTCAATTGAATTTTATTCGATCAAATTTTTAAAAGATTAATCGATTTATTTATTGTTAATTTCCACAGCCTTATTATTGACATTAAAATTTTCATAACAACTATTTGTATTTTAATATAAATCACCATATTAATTTCAGTTTTAATATTAATAATAAGACACTTATTTGTTGTTATTATTATTAATTTGAACATTCCATATTGATAATATTTTATTTAAATATTAATAATTAATATGTTAATCTTGCATTTTCTGCATGAATGTATATTATTTCATAACAAAGTTTAATTTATTGGGGATAACTTACGTTTTTAATTTATTAAATGCTTTATTATATGTTGTATTTTTGCAATTAGAGTGAAACAGTGCTAATTTTAAAATCTTATTATTGTCTAAGGTACTTTTTCAGCTCTTTAATCTGGACAAATACATTAATTTTGTTTATAAAACACCCTGCTAGCTATATTTTTTAGCCTGGCTAAAATAAGTTTACTGAATGGAGGTATTTTGAAAAATATATTATTCATCTATTATAATATTCTTATAAGATCAAAAGAAAATTTCACTTTTTATTTCGTTACTAGATATTAGATTCTTCTTTTGTTTGTTTGTTAATGAGACAGATTTCATTTGGCATCTTACTGTGAACACCCTGTAAGTAGGGTGATAAATAAACACAATGGCTGCATTACAATTACAGTTACCACATTAGCTTTTACTATTATCTTATCTTTTATGTTACAGACGCTCCTTCTGTAAAAATATTATTGTGTCCTACTTATTTCTATGGTTTGTGTTTAGTCCTGTATTCTTACTAGAGTTTTAAATGATGATAAAGTGTTGGCTTTCCTGGTTTCCTCATTCCACGCCCGAATTCCGGATGGGAAGAACAAAAACTTGTATGTGTTTGTTCTTGCATACGAAATAAGACCGGTGTTTTTAGTTTTATGTCAACCTGAGGGTTGTATTTAGTTATCTTTGTGTAGTATTTATAAATTAGAATTAATTGCTTTATGTGTAATTACCAATTTACTCTTGGTTCCTCTATTCTCTAGTGTTTCAAGGTTTAATGATTTAACTAATGGTGTTATCTTGCCAGTGTTGAATATTCTCCATTAATGAATATGGCTGCTCCTTTTTGAATTTGTTCTAGCTTATTATTATTAATATTTTCTTTGGTGAATGGGTCCCTTACAGAAGATGCATATTCTAGTATAGGTCTCACCAGGGTGAGGCAGCATTTTAGTTTTATATCTTTATTACAATTTACATTTGTAAAAAGTTTTTTTTTAATGAAACCTAAGATTTTGTTTGATTTTTTAATAACTTCATTGACATGGGGATTCCAAGATAGCTTCTCATTTATTATGACTTCTAAAGTAGTTTGCTTCTTTAGTTTGGCTTAGTTCTTTTCAATGAAACATATAAATGAAATATTTTGAATTTATCTGTTTTATTTTTTCTTTGTTACTCTTAGCAGTTGAGACTTTTCTGGATGGAAAGACATACTCCCGTTAGTGTCCCATTTTATTTAATTCATCTAAGTATTTTTTTAAATTTTGTTCTGACTTAATTTTTCTATAGATTAAACAAACATCAGCAAATTACCTAACTTTGGTCCTATTATATTTATTTCTTTTTTACGTCTAAAACATTAATAACACTTACAAATAAGCGCTGTAATTTGTAAGAGCTAACATACAAGTTACAATAATGCATTTAATAAATTAAAAACGTAATTTCTCAAGAGAATATTAAATTTTGCTTGCTGTGAAATAATTATATACTATACTGTATACACTATTACCGACGACTTTGAATTACTATACGTGTCAAAACTGCAGACACGTTTACCATTCATTTATAATTAATTATACACAAAATCCTAACATATATATAATATATATTTTTTCTTTACAAATTAAGTTATAATTTTAAATAATATAATAATTATTAACTTACCTTTATGCCTTTATAATTTTGCAGTGTCTTGTTTTTAAAATCAGTGATCAGTAATAAAGTATTTATTTTTCTAGTAGTAAGTTGTAGTAGTAGTAGTAGTCTGCTGAGTACTATGTTCACAAGTATGATCAGAGTATCTGTCCGATTCAAATTTTGTCCTTTAAAGTGAAGCCGTCACGTAGGTATTATTAGATATGAAAGACTATTTGGTATGCTGATGATTTGTTTTCATTGTGAATATTCCAGTTTCATCTCTGTTTTTGGGCCCATTAAGAGGAACTGATGTATAATAGTTCGACTAGACTAGAAAAAAAGTGGCAGCCATTAAAATTTTGATCAGCTGCAAAGTCAAGTCACGTGATTTTTGTTTAACCCTTTAAAATCTGCATTCGCTATGAAAATAGTGCATTCTGATGTCACACATGAATCAAGCATGCGATTGTACGTGTGGCCTGACTCTTAAAATTTTTGTGTTCTTTTTTGGGGGCGTGAAAATGTTTGAAGTTAAATTTTAATAGAACTATATGTTAGCAGGCACGTCGTGAGTTGCAACGATCTCAGTAAAAATGAATAAATTTAAGAAACCAAGGAGTGATATGTTTGAAAAACAATTCTGCCAGAAACCTACATGGAAGTGTGAAAAAAAAAAGTCCAAATTTCATAGCAAACAGATAAATAAAGAATTTAAAAGCTTAATAAAAGAAAAACGATATTAAGGGGGCGGGGCTCTTAAATAAGTAATAATTTAATTTTTTTTACATCCATTGCACTCAAACTCGGTTTCTCAGTATCGTGAGAAATTTATTGGGGAATTAAATTATTAACGTGCATTACAAAAACATTTGGGGACGCCTCCCCCGAGGGAATGAACATAAAATAAAGAGTTCAGTTCCCAATTATTATTTTTTATAGGCTCTTACTCTTGAGTTTTTATGTACTAAGATTGGCAAGATCCGTTATATATCAGTAACTTAAGGGGGGGGGTGCTGGTCAAAATGCTAAAGTTTGTATATAGCGTTTTGAGTGATTTTAAATAAAATATTCTTTTAGGCTATAACAATAAATATAAATTTCACCCAATTTTTTTCAAAAAAACTCTTTGGTAACCATGGCAACTGAAGTAAACATCCGCCATTTTGTTTTTAAGGGTAAATTTCAAAACGCTAAGGCTTTTTAAAATCAATAGTTATTGCTTTCAAATTTAAAATATAGATAATTTATCATGTTATAAAACTTTGAATAACGGGACTTTTCTATAGATACTCTAGTTTTGAAAAAAAGAAATTCACAAAAGGGGTCTCCATTTTTGGGTCAAAATTATGGGTTATGGGATATATTTGTATCTGTATTTTCTTTTGTAAGGCAGTTATCAAAAAGTTAGGTTATTCAAATCTTTATTTGTGTCTAAAGATCACATGGAAAAAATATGGAGTAATTTGCTCATTTAATTAAAAAGTTATAAGGGTTTAAGTGATCAAAAACATCGTAAGCGGGGAAACTGAAAAAACGACAAAATTTATACAAAATATGAAATTAAAATTTTATTTTGTATAATTACTGTACTAAAAATTATCTAGTAGCTTAAGGTCGATCTTTCACATCATTTTCTAGCTCCCTTCATTTTTTCCTTAGTGTCCGTTCAAAGTATTTTACTTTTTCTCTCCGCCTGTAATTTTTGCTTCTTCGTGCAGTTATTTTATTTTTAGCTCAAAATTACTTTATAGTCTCAATCCCAAAGCTGAATTTTCATTGCCATTGCACACATAAATGTAGATCTTAAGTTATTCTTTAACACTTGGAATGCTAAGATTTATACACTTTGACTTGATAAAATTGAATTGAAATAACAATAAATAAGATTTCCAATTGAAAGTGGTGGAGCCTGTTTCCTGTATTGGAGAGAAATAAAATTTCCAAGTAAACTTCTTCTTTTTTGCCAGGGTTATCTTTTATGTACTATGTACATATGTAACCTATGAAGAGCATGGGTTAAATAGCAGTCTAGGTCTAGTTTTTATTCATGGATTATTAATTCTGTCAAATGCATATCTTGTCTCTTATCTTATCTTAGATATACAGACGCTACTTCTATGCAGAAGATAATTGCGTCCACAGACCATGAGAGATGATCTGTTGGCAAGTGATGCAGCGGTCACAGGCCACGGCTATAGGGGTTCCACGCATTACCCCAGCCGCCTAACTATTGTCTAGTTAGGTACCCATTCGGAGCTGGGTGACTCGGGGGAGCTGGGTGACTCGGGGACTCCTCAGGCCGCGAGAACAAATCCTCACCTTCGTGTGGATTCGAACCCGTGACCATCGGTATGACAGTTGAGAGCGCTACCTCTCGACCAACACGTCCCACAGTCTTATCTAGACACTAGTAAATTTTAAATACTAATACTATTATTGCTATTACTATTACTAGTTCTAGTGACAAAAATGCGCTAGCTCATAGAAAATTTTAAAATTATTTCGGTTAAATTTATCACATTAGCACAGTAGCTGTTAATTTTGCTTTTATTATATGAACGTTTTATGTTCTTATTATTACTAAAGGAATGGACGCTAAGACGCTTTAGACTTAGTTATAGTTATAGTAGTTTAGTTTGATTTGAGACCGAGTGCAAGACCCACCTGGCCCACCTCTCTATTTTTACGTATTTCAAGCTAAAGTGATCGATGAGAAAGTTGTTTACATGGTAATATAATAGCATTGTGCTATAGCACAAATTTCTGAATTTTATAACATGAAAATAGTTTATCTGAACATATTTTCTACAAAATAAATAACAATCTTAGGTGCTATTGTCCATGGACTGCAATATTGATTCACATAGAAACGGAAGTAGTCTACAGTAATTTCCACAGCCATAGCCAATCCAAATCCTTGGTTTATTGAAAGGTCAAAGGGTTATGCATGCAAAATGCGGAAACCCCCTAAGTAGGTCAAGAAAGTGTCATTTTTTGAACGCGAATCAACAAATACAAGATTGGGTAAATTTTGATTGGTCGAGAATTTATATTCATCTAAATTTAGAGAAATCCAGCTTTCAATTGATACCACATGCTAAAGCTAATATAAGGAAATACACGAAATTAAGGGGCCCCTGGGCAAAATGGCGGATTAAGGGGGGGGGGGCTGAACGGGCTAAAGCCTTATTAAAGCCACGGGCCCCCGACGGTTTAGGGGCCCCCAAACTTTTTATATTTTATAACAAAAGTGTACACAAGTTTACACGAACCCTTGAAAATATAATAAATTAATAAATACTATCTATACAACTTATCGCGTTCAGACCTATAATGATAATGAAAATAAAGCTAATACCCTTAACAAATATTTTGCATCATCATTTTCTGCCTCAGGCGACAAGGAAATTTCAAAAAATTTAAATAAATTGGAAGAAATAGGTAACATAACTGTAGATGAGATAGGTATACATTCACTCCTAAAAAACTTAAAAATAAACAAAGCTACTGGCCCAGATGAATTACCTGCCAGGTTATTAAAAGAATTAAGCAATGAACTGTCCCCAATCCTTGTAGTTCTTTTTCAAGCCTCCCTGAACCAGGGCAAAGTGCCCGAGGATTGGAAATTAGCCTATGTAACGCCACTCTTTAAGAAAAATGCTAAGTCCGACCCTGGTAATTACAGACCTGTATCACTTACTAGTATCACATGTAAATTACTGGAACACATAATATATAGCAGAATAGTTAACCACCTTGACAAATATAATGCCCTATGCCCACACCAACATGGCTTTAGAAAGAACAGATCATGTGAAACACAATTGATAGGCCTAATAGATGATCTATCAAAAGGCTTAGATAATAATGATCAAATAGATACAATATTACTAGACTTCTCAAAAGCATTCGACAAAGTTCACCACCTTAGTTTACTCAAAAAACTTAAATACTTTGGAATCTCAGGTCCCTTACATCACTGGATCCAAGATTTCCTATTGGGTAGGGAGCAAACTGTAATAATTAATGGTTCTAAATCTACACCAATAAAGGATAACTCAGGAGTTCCACAAGGAACTGTCCTAGGTCCCTTACTATTTTTAATTTATATAAATGACTTACCCAACAATATCTCAACAGGAACTAAAGTTAGGTTATTTGCTGATGATTGTATAATCTATAGAACAATCAAGTCAGAACAAGATAGCAAAATTTTACAAAAAGACTTAGATGAATTAATAAAATGGGAAACTAACTGGAGTATGTCCTTCCACCCAGAAAAATGTCAACTGCTAAGAGTAACAAAGAAAAAGAAACAAATAAATTCAAAATATTTCATTCATGGAAAAGAACTAACCCAAACTAAAGATGCGAAATACTTAGGAGTCATAATAAATGAGAAACTGTCTTGGAATCCCCATGTCAATGAAGTTATTAAAAAATCAAACAAAACCTTTGGCTTTATAAAAAGAAACTTTTACAAATGTAACAAAGATATAAAACTAAAATGCTACCTCACTCTGGTGAGACCTATACTAGAATATGCATCTTCTGTATGGGACCTATCCACCAAAGAAAATATTGATAAGTTAGAACAAATCCAAAAAAGAGCTGCCAGATTCATTACTGGAGAATATTCAAAACTAACTAGAGTAACACCGTTAGTTAAATCATTAAACCTTGAAACACTATAGGATAGAAGAACCAAGAGTAAATTAGTAATTATACATAAGGCAATTAATTCTAATTTATAAATACAACACAAAGATAACTTAATACAACCCTCAGATAGACATAAAGATAAGAACACCTTTCTTATTCCATATGCAAGAACAAACACATACAAGTTTTCTTTCTTTCCGTCCGGTATTCGGGCGTGGAATGGGTTGCCTGAAGAAACCAGGAAAGCCTCCACTTTATCATCTTTTAAAACTCTAGTAAGAATACAGTACTAAACACAAACCATAGAAATACGTCGGACGCAATAAGCTTCTGTACAGAAGGAGCGTCTGTAACATATAAGATAAGATAAGATAAGACATGATTGTATTGATAGTACCTAATAATCGAAAAACTTTAATTGATTCACTTCGCATGATATAAAATATAGTTTATATATTTTAAATTTCCCATTTTCAAGAAGTTCCGCTGGCTGTGTGGAGATAGCATATGCTCGTGGTGTCACCGTTGTCGGGTTCCATTCCTAGCAAGGGCAAATATTTTTTTTAAATTTCACACTCAATTATAACTACCGCGAACACATCAAACAGTTATTTCTTCGTGTTCGTTTTTTTTTTCATTATTAAAATTTAGTTACAGTTAGATGTTAACAATCATTTTATTTTAAGAATGCTGGCTGGATAGGGCCCCCGTTTGATTGCAGCCCGGGGCCCCGTGCAGTCTTAATCCGCCCCTGCCTGGGCCCATTCAGTGCAAGATTTCAATTTCAACAAGCTGTTCATTTTAATTCTGTTTCATCATGAATATATTCCTCTGGATCGTTAAAATTGGATGGGTGAAAATCGCTAAAGAATATACCAAAAAAACAGACATTTGGGGCCCCGGCCCAGAAGGAATAGACATTAGAATTTCAATTCCCTATAGCATTTTAAAATGGGCTACCAAGCTTTTGTTAAAAAATCATACAAAATGGAACTGCATAAAGCTTTTTGATAAAAAAAACAAATTACACTAACAATTTGTGTAAGAAGACAGTAAATTTCAGCTTTAATTATGAACTAATACTAATAATAGTAAACGTTTCGGCCCATGCCTTCATCAGTACAATAACATAAATAATTACTTACTTTTTTTGTTAACAAATTTTGGTTAAGATCAACTCTTTAACACAAAACCTAACGCATGAATTTATTTAAGCCAACAAAAAAATGACACGATGGACCAATTTAGTGCAAGATGTAAGGTTCAAAACACCTATTCATTTCCATTTGCATAATAATGGATATATTTGTCATTATTTGTCAAGATCATTAAAAATTCAATCTTAAACATGTACCCCCAAAAAGTTGGGCCCCCCCCCCCGTGTCACGTCTTACACCAGATTTAACGTCTTACACCAAATGTAACGTTTAGTCTCTTACACTCTTAATGTATGATATTAAGTGTGACATATTACTTGTATATTATTCCAGAACGAAACTTAATCTTCTCGTGAGAACTCATGCTTGTAGGCGTATATCACTGACAGACTCAAACTTCTATGAAAACACACAAGAGTCCTTTGTCAACTATTAAACTTTAATTTAACACTAATAGTAATTACACTTTGTACATAAATAACATCAGTGGAGAGTCATGCTGCCTTCGCGCACACCTCTTGCTTAATTTACTACAACTGGCGCCCTCTAGCATTCATTCGTCACGTGATCTCTTTCTATTAATAATATATTAATTTCTATCATGTGACACCCGGCACCGAAGGAATGGTCAGTAAGAATTCACGGTCCTATAGTATTTAAATATTGGCTATCAAGTGTTTGTATACAAAGTTTGGTTAAGATCCATCAATTTAGAAGGTAGCTAGCGCTTAAACTAATTTCTATATAGCTCATAGTAGCTAAAAATGACTTTATGGGCCCCCGGTGCCCCATGTATATTTAAAAGAGAAAAAAAACTACCAGATATCTTAAACATTTACGAAAAAGACAAATTGGGGCCCCCTGCCTCGATGAAATTGACTTTAGAAGTTCACTGACTTTAAGTAATTTAATATGGATTTCCAAGTTTTTGTATACAAAGTTTGGTGAAGAAGCATTCAATTACTCAGTAGCTAACGCTTATTCTAATTTTTTATAGCTCACATCAGAAAAAATGACATTAAGGGCCACATGGCTCTTTCAGGGTAAGATATAATGTTAAAAAATCTGTTCATGTAAATATTGATGATAATGGATACATTTATCATTATTTGTCAATATCTTTAATAATTGAATTGGGTAATAAAATCTTAAACGTTTAAGAAAACAAGTATTTTGGGCCCCCAGCCCCGAAGGAGCTGTCATTGGGATTTAAGTACCCTATAATATTTTAATATAGGCTATCAAGTATTTATATATAAAGTTTAGTTAAGATTCATAAATTTAGCAAGTAGCTAGCTCTTAAACTAATTTTTATATAACTAATATAAGCAAAAATGACATTATGGGCCCCTGGCGCCCCATGTGTGGGTAGTTGAGAAAAAAATGTCATGACGATGGGATGAATGGTTTAGTCTGCTAAAAAGGACAAGCGCGCGCACACACACAAGACTTACTTTCGTGTTATTGCATAGATGACAAAAAATGAATTCCTAGCGCGCTGACGTACCAGGAATAGGAAAGAGTACTATGTTAAAAATAGCAAATAATATCAAATAATCTAAGAAAATGGTTGTCCTTGTACTGTCCACCCTTATTTAGACGGTTGTCCTTGTACTGTCCGCCCTTATTTAGCCAGTTGGCTCAGATCAGAATGACATTGCATGCTGGCTCCGTCTAGCGTGTTAATAACAGATGAAGTAAACTGTACGAGAGTTGGAAAGCACTTAAGGGTTCCTAAGCTGTGAAGTAAACCCGAAAAGCCTTGGATTCCCGTCAAACCTGTTAGATAAGAAGATGACCATGAAAGGAACCATGTCATTATATGTCAAAGTTAAATCTTAATGACTTAAATAGTCAACAAAGAAAACCGCAATCTGGAATTAAAAATACATTTTAATGACAACTTTCATTCAATTTTAATTTGATGATTAATTTTTTGTAAAATATTTTATTTAACTAGAGGGCAGTATTTGTTGTAAATGGCTGCTTTATTTTAATTATTTTTTTTTAAATGGAAGCAGTTGGTTCAATACAATGATTCTTTTTTATTTAATTATTATAATTAGTATGTATTTTTTTGCTTTAGGTGCTTTTTTATTGTCATTTCTAAACAGTGTTTTATTATTATTATTGTTTAGATTTGTCAAAGCATTTTCTAAATTAAAAATTTAGTAGCTACATTTTATTTTAAAAATAATTGCCAAAATCCTTATATAAAAATGCCTTTAGCTCCTTGTTATATTGCTTTTAACCCTCTATCCGAGCAAACAATTGCAAATTTAATTAGATGATTACTTCACGGCACTTCCGAGAACAAAGTAGACACTGACTATTGTGATAATTTTATGGAGAGAAACAGAGAGTGAGAACGTTGAAAAAAAAATAAGGGAACACAAAAAAGTTAGCAAAACGTATTATATTTCAGTTGCACACTAGTTACAAATGCCAATTTAAATAGTCTTAAATTTGTTTAACACACAAATGCAGAGAAATCTACGAACTATTATAAGAGAATAACCGAAAATTTCAAAATATTTGACTTGTTAAAAAAGAAGAAGCTTACATTTGCATTGTTTTCCTAATTATAAAACTGCACCGTAAAGTGTTTAATTAAGAAAATATTTTATATTACTTAAATTATCCGCATGCACTAAAGGTCAGCTAGGAGCACCAAAGACGCAAGAAGGAGATGAGTTGGTTCTCACATGCTCCGAGGAGATACTAGCTTCACATCTCCCTAATGTTGAAATCGTTACAGAAAAATTAATCCTACGACGTAAAACATCTGGCAGTGAAAACTTTTCTGACCTGGCTGTTCATTACTTGAATGTGAAAGATGGTTCAAAGGGACATGCCAATTACATAGTAAGTGTCAATTTTACACCTACTCTATATTCAAAACACACTTTCAATATGAAGATGTGTTATTGTCCGGATTACGAGTTAATAGATGTAGTAAATGTCAATTTAAGCTGTAATAGAGTTTACTGTCAATATTTTCGGGTGCATATTTAAATCAAATTAACATGCTATAATGGGTAGGAGAATCATAGTGAACATTTGTTGGACTTAGTTGATGTTAAGATCACAGACTTGATTTGCTATCTTTGTCTTGTACTAATGTAGTACTCTATCTTTGTCTTGTACTTTTTTTAGTATTACATCTGGCTTGTACTATTGTAGTACACTGTCTTGTACTGTTCTAGTACTGTATTGTACTGTTGTAGTACTCTGCCTTGTACTTTTGCAGTACTCTGTCTTAGGTTATTTTAATTGAAACATGCTTGAATTTATGGATAAACTAGTAGTTAAGGCTTGAGTGCTTTTTAAATTTATTTATGTATGTAAGTATACATGTATGTATTTATATATGTGTGTATGTATGCATGTATATATAAGTAAGTATATAAGTATATATATATATAAGTATCGTTCGTCCGTCGAATTGACGATGACCACACTAGTCATCCGAGGGTTGCTGAGACTTGTTTTGCCTATGTGTGCGGAGATGGCAGACAAGACCGATCCTGGAACGGAAAGTTCGGGAACAGGAGGGACATGGGATGAGTGGGTTGTCTCCTGGAGGGTTGACAGCACGGACCTTTCGGGCTTGCCTCTTCTTTTCTGCGGCGTTGATCCTGTTTGCCTCGCATGTCCTGGCACCTTCGTGGATGGATTGGCTCCAGGTGGACCGGTCCAACGCAGCTTCCTCCAACGTGTCTGGGTTAATTGCAAACGCTTTCAGAGACGCTTTCAATGTGTCTTTAAAGCGTTTATTTTGTCCACCATGGGACCGCTGGCCATGCTGGAGCTCACAATAGAAGAGTCTCTTTGGTAGTCTCTCATTTGGCATTCGGTAAGGTGCCCTGCCCAGCGAAGCTGAGACTGCATCAGGAGGGTGAAGATGCTGGGGAGGCCAGCTCTGGTTAGTACCGTGGTGTCTGGAGTTTTGTCCTGCCACTTTATGCCCAGGATCTTCCCGAGGCTTGTTGTGTGAAAGTAGTTCAACTTTTTAGCATTGCGTTGATATACGGTCCATGTTTCGCATGCATAAAGCAGTGTAGGGAGCACCACTGCTCTATATACTTTCACTTTGGTCTGGATGGTAATGCCTCTTCTGTTCCAGACATTCGGGTACAACCTGTCAAAAGTGGAGCTGGCCCTGGCAATTCTGACATTCACTTCATCATTGATGGTGACATTTTGTGACAGTGTGCTGCCTAGGTATGTTAAGCGTTTCACTGCGTTGAGTTTCTGGTTGTTGACAGTGATGTTGGGCTAAACATAAGGCTTTCCAGGCGCAGGTTGATAAAGGACTTCAGTCTTCTTTGTGTTAATTGTCAGACCAAAGTTAGTGCAGGCGCTGGAGAACAGGCTAACACTGCGTTTTATGTCATCCTCTGGGGCAGCATTGAGGGCACAATCGTCTGCAAAAAGCAGATCCCTGATTGTGTCTGTCCTGACCTTGGTTTTTGCTGAAGCCACCGAAGGTTGAACAGTTAGCCATCCGTACGGTACATCAGCTTAACATCAACATCTTCGTTTCTGAAGGCCTCTGTCAGCGTGGCAGAAAACATGATGCTAAATAGCGTTGGAGCCAGGACGCAACCCTGCTTGACACCATTTGTGACAGGAAAAGGGTCAGATGACTCACCTCTGTCCTGGACTCTGGCCTGCATGCCTTCGTGGAATTGTTGAACCAAGGAAATGAATTTGCTTGGGTAACCATACTTCGCCCTGATCTTCCACAAACCCTCTCTGCCAACTGTGTTGATAGCCTTGGTTAGGTCAACATAGGTGGAGAAAAGGTCAGAGTTCTGCTCCTGGCATTTCTCTTGCAGTTGCCTGGCGGCAAAAACCATGTCGATGGTTCCTCGCTCTCTTCGGAAGCCACACTTGCTTTCAGGCAGGAGTCCTTGGTCAAGATGGGCTGTGAGGCGGTTTAGCAGTATTCTGGCTAGGATCTTTCCTGTGATAGAAAGCAGGGAAATGCCTCTGTGGTTGTCACAAACTAGTCTATATCCTTTCCCTTTATAAAGATGTACAATGGATGCATCTTTGAAATCCTGCGGGATCCTTTCTTGCTCCCATATCAAGAGAAATAGCTGGTGGAGCCTTTCAGTTAGGGCTGATCCCCCTTCCTTGTATACCTCAGCTGGTATGGCATCTGAACCAGGCGCTTTGCCACTTGAAAGTAGACAGATTGCTTTCTGGGTCTCGAGCAAGGTTGGTGGGTCATCCAGTGCCTTGTTTATTGGCACTTGGGGGAGACGATTGATGGCTTCTTCATTGACTGTCGATGGGTGATTAAGGACGTTGTTAAAATGTTCAGCCCACCTCTCCAAGATCTTCCATTTGTCCGAGATGAGGGTGTTGCCGTCTTCGCTGAGAAGTGGATTTGAGCCCAATGACGTTGAGCCATACACTTCTCTCAAGGCTTCGTAGAAGTTCTTATAATCACGCCTGTCTGCATAGCATTGGATCTCATCAGCTTTTTTGCTGAGCCAATCGTCCTGCATCTGACGGAGTTTCTGCTGTACAGTTCTACGTATGTTGTTGAATGCTTCTCTCCTTGAAGTTGACTTGGGGTTATTGAGATAAGCTTGGTGGAGTTGGTGTTTCTTATCCAGTACTTGCTTGATGACTTCTCAATTCTAATCAAACCAGTCCTTATTTTTTCTGGTCTGGGGCCCCAGGGTCTCTGTAGCTGAGGTGTAAATCAGCTCTCTAAGCGATGTCCAATCTGCCTCCACGTTCTGGTTTTTCGGAGAGGTGGATCTCAAGCACTCCTCCAGAGCAATCATGAATGACTGCTTGCCACTAGTGGTCTTCAGCTTGGCAACATTTAGCCGTTTGGGGGCCTTCTTCCCTTATGGGCGCCGTTTAGGCTGAATACGAATGTTGAGCTTGGAGAGGATGAGGCGGTGGTATGTCCAGCATTCAGCACCGCACATGGACTTGGTCACTCTTACATCCTGTCTGTCGCTCTTCCTAACGATGACATAGTAAATTAGATGCCAGTGCTTCGAGCGGGGGTGCATCCATGATGTCCGGTTTCGGGTAAGGAGGCGGAAGATTTAGTACGTGATTAGCAGTTCATGTTCAGCACAAGTCTGGAGCAGAAGAAGGCCATTGCTGTTGCATTGGCCCACTCCATGGTGTCCAAGTATTCCCTCCCAGGCACAGTAGTCCTTGCCAACTCTTGCGTTGAAGTCACATAGCAAAATGAGCTTGTCCTCCTTTGGAACGTCGTGTGAAGTTCTTCGTAAAACTTTGCCTTGACTTCATCTGGGTTTGTCATGGTTGGGGCCTATGCACTGATGATGGTGACATGCTTCTTACCAGCTAACAGTGGAAGTTTCATGATCATGAGCCTGTCATTCAGTCCCTTGGGTAGTCCCGCCATTTTTCCAACAAGGGTTGTCCTCACCGCAAAGCCAACTCCTGCTTCACGCCGCTCCTCGTTTGGTCTGCCACTCCAGAAGAATGTGTAGCCGGAGCCTTTTTCACAGAGCTCACCTTCGCCCGCAAGTCTTGTCTCGCTCAGTGCTGCGATGTATATATTATACCTGGCGAGTTCTTTACCAATCAGGGCTGTTCTCCTCTGAGATCTATTTGCATTATCTCTGTCCAGGAGGGTGCGCACATTCCATGCGCCCAATGTGAGAGGAACTATCCTCAATTTATTTTTTATATTTCGACCGCTGGTATAGGGTCCAAACCAGCCACGGTAAGCTGGCTAGGGAAGGCTGGAGCAGGCAATGTTTAATGCAACTTTTCTAGCCCCTTCCTCATGCCATGGAGGTGAGCAGTGCATTCCTAAAAAGGGCTGCTCAGTCACCCAGGGGGCTTCCGGACTCCACCTCTGCTCCGTGTCGGTGATGAACGACCCAATGCCCTGGGCCGCCTGTGTGCAGGGTCGCGGCTACGGCTCCCAGTGTACCCACACCTGCCGCTTGGTCGCCTACTTGGTGGTGAGGTGAGTTATGGGATGGGATGGATGACAAAAGTGACTTGCACGGTGACTTGGATTTAAATGATAAAGAGTTGCGCAGTTCGTCGATCTCACTCTCTCGCCCGAGACCATCATGATCCAGAGGCACGACAGAGTCGAGTCGGCTGGTGATGGAGACGGGTGCAGTGGATGGCCATGATGTCCTGTCTGTCTTGTCATGCCCTTAGTGTTCCACCACACTTTGCTTAGACTCGCCTTCTTGACCGTTAACCATCTAGTGGTTCCTCTGCTCAGTCCATCGAGTCCAGTCTTCACGTGCACAGGTAGACATACCTAGATCACCGAAGGTTTGAGACCGACGGCTACCCTCACCAGGTTTAGCCAGCCAGTCGAAGCTGTTGTCCGGGGTGTGGCCACTGCGCACGCTACATTTACTAGAAGCCCCTGGCGAATATATGTAAGTATGCAAGTTTGTATGTATGTATGTTTGTAAGTAAGTATGCATGCATGAATGTTTGTATGTATGTCTGTATGATTGTATGCAAATATGTATATATGTATTTGTGTATGTAAGTAAGTATGCATGTATGTATTTATGTATGTATGTATGTATGTGTGTATGTATGTATGTATGTATGTATGTATGTATGTATGTATGTATGCATGTATGTAAGTAAGCATGTATGTTTGTATGTATGTATGTATGTATGTATGTATGTATGTATGTATGTATGTTTGTATGTATGTTTGTATGTATGTATGTATGCATCTGGTGTGTATGGGGTGCTTAAGGCAGGGTAGTACCTCAGGTGGGGGTCCCCGCTTGACACTCAGCACTCACCAGTGGCTTCTAATACTAATAATAATAATAATAAAATGATGATTTATATAGCGCTGTATCCCAGCAAGGAGCCAGGCTCACAGCTCTTTACATGGAAACAAAAATACATATATAAATAAACAGAAACATTCATAGCATATTAACTACATAAATAACAATACGGTATACTCAATACATCAGCTACGCTAATCAATTACAGAAATGTGGTTTTATTATTTTTGAAAATAAATTTTAAAAAGATGTGTCTTAAGTGCAGTCTTAAATGACTTAGCAGTTGAAATGCTACGGATGTGTAATGGAAGAGAATTCCATTGTTTGGCTGCACAAAAGGAGAATGACCTTTCGCCAAATGTTTTAGTTCTTATCTTAGGAACACAGAGAATGCGTGTATCCGCAGAGGAGCGTAGCTGACGACTTGGTGAGTAGACTGACAAAAGTTCAGTAAGATATGAAGGGCATGAGTCAGAAAAGAAGTTGTGACACAAAACGGCCAGTTTGTAATCAATTCGGGCTTGTATAGGTAGCCAATGAAGAGAGTAAAGTAGCGGAGTAACTGTAGCTTGCGCAGTGGCCACACCCCGGACAACAGCTTCGACTGGCCTGGCTAAACCTGGTGAGGGTAGCCGACGGGTCTCAAACCCTCGGTGATCTAGGTATGCCTACCTGTGCACGTGAAGATTGGACTCGATGGACACAGTGGAGGAACCACTAGATGGTCAACGGTCAAGAAGGCGAGTCTCAGCAAAGTGTGGTGGAACACTCAGGGCATGACAAGACAGACAGGACATCATGGCCATCCACTGCACCCGTCTCCATCACCAGCCGACTCGACTCTGTCCTGCCACTGGATCATGACGGTTTCGGGCGAGAGTATGAGATGGACGAACTGCGCAACTTTTTCTCACTCAAATCCAAGTCACCGTGCAAGTCACTTTTGTCATCCATCCCATCCCATAACTCATAACCAAGTCCTGTGGCGACAGGCCAGTGACGAAGCGGCAGGTGTGGATACACTGGGAGCCGTAGCTGCGACCCTGCACACAAGCGGCAAAGGGCATTGGGTTGTTCTTCACCAACACGGAGAAGAGGTGAAGTCCGGCAGCCCCCTGGGTGACTGAGCGGCCCTTTTTAGCCCTCTATTACGCTCTTTTAGGTGTTCATGGGAAAAAAAATATTTGATTGGATATTATATGTGTTTTGGACATATATAAACATTATATGGAAGAAAAATATAGTATTTTTTATCAAATTTATATTTTGATGTTATGTTACCATATGGTTAAAATGCGTTCTATAAGGTAAAAAAAATTATTAAAACAGAATAAAATAAAACATGACAACAATAATAATTTTGATAGATGATGATTTAATCCTGAACACAAACAAGTGTAAAAATGAACTTTAATACAAGTACATATTTATTTGTTAAATATAATGCTGAAAATAATAATTAGGATGATAAAAATAGTAGGGCTGCGGAAATTACCGATTAATTTCTCGATTGATCGGTACATGTTTTTATCGATTAAAATTATTTTAATTGATAAAATAGTGATAAAAATTAAATTCATGTTTTTAATTATTTTTTCCGATATATTAATAAATAATTAATTATAATAATAGTGTTTTTTTAAAGTACAAACGGCTACATTTAAAAAAACAGACTCTAAAGGCGTAAACATAAAAATAACCTGTTTTATAAGGAAAATAATACCAAAAAAAAACAAAAAACCAACATTGTTTTTAATTAACAATAACAAAATTTAAATTCATTGACATTATATTGAACTACTTATATTTAAATATATCTCCTAACAATATTATATTTTAAAAATAAATGAAATAAAATACTTAAGTTATGGGCATTTTTTAAAATGTCATAAAAGGGCAGAAAATGCAAAGGAAAACAGCGTAGTAAAAAAGATGATTATGAGGTCTTAGAAAACAAATCATAACTTTTGAACACGTGGGATAAAAAGAGGATCTTTATGTTTTTGTTAATCATCAAATCATTTTTATATGGCTGTATTACTTGTAGATCTATATTTTAAAATTAATTTAAAATGTTCATCCAAGTGCCTAAATTTAAATGCGTTATTTAACTCATTATAATGCTAAATATGTTTTTAAAATATTTTTTTAAAAAAAAATTCAATTGCTTCTTTTTATTAATTCTCTTGAAATTTTCAGTTTAATGACGTCATACATTTTTATTTTTAGCTTAACAAAATTATCGATTAATTAATCGGTAATTTCTCAAAAGTTAACGATTAAATTTAATTTAATCGATAACAGACCTAAAAATAGTAATTTTCGAAAAAAAAAATTAAAAATAAATAAAATGGAGAATCTATTATTTTTTAAAAATAAAAATACCTACATAAAGGCCAATAAACATTTATACATGTACATAAAAAGCATGTTTGAGGCTGGTGAAACTGTTTGACTTTTGCTTCATGCAATGGTGAATATTATATTTGACTTTTTTATACACATTATTTCTAAAGAAATCCTTTGCAACTTGTTCCCGTGTAACTTTCTTAGTCGCAAATTGGATCAGGAAAAACGCGAAACAGTCAGGTCTAACTGGTATGGGTGGAACAGCTGCAGTAGGACCTCTCATTTCTTTGACTCTATATCCAATTAGGGACGACTACATTTTCTAAACCTTACTTTACCTTTTTCATGGGGCATATAGCAATCTGGGTCTTGATATCAAGTAGAGCAATGATATTTTTGTCACATTTGGATTACTACAGGCATCCATTAGATCAGCCATGCCCGAACTAGAGTCATATTCATATCCCCTTGAATAAAAATCATTGCGAGTTGTTTATTCTTTACTTGTAACAAAGCTAAGGAAATGGCGCACAATGTTTTCCAGAAGCTCTCATAACCGATTCTAATTTACAAGACAGAATGTTGCAGCAGAATGTTGTATAATTCAAAGTTATTAATCAGTGTTGTAGCAGAACAACTTACACTTTTTTTTTAAATTTTGGGGTTATATTTGTTTGATATATATCTAGATGGTCAACGGTCAAGAAGGCGAGTCTCAGCAAAGTGTGGTGGAACACTCAGGGCATGACAAGACAGACAGGACATCATGGCCATCCACTGCACCCGTCTCCATCACCAGCCGNTATATATATATATATATATATATATATATTATTTATATTAACCTTGTCGTTACAATTATCAGTTCCCCGGTAGCATCGGCTTTTGAACAATGATGTTCATTATAAATAAACTTCAGTAAACTGCTCCAGTTCATTGCATCCTATTGCAATGGTTGGTTCAATAGCTGATATATATTTAATATAAATATATATGTTTGATTGTGTTACTTAACTATCCATTATTTGTTCAGCAATAATATTCCTGCTTGGTTCTGAGGCTCTTTTGTAACAGCGACATATCCAGAGAAAACAGGCTCTCAGGGAAAGATGTCTGTTGCATCTCTTTGGTGCAAAAGTAAATTTTTATTTGATACTTTTAGCTGTCTGCGGTTGGACTGAAGTACCTAAAGCATTACCAGCTGTTTCAATAATTTTACTCTCAAAGACTGGTGTTGGGTCTGAAAAGAACAAATTGAAATATTATTTGTTAGAGTTTAGTTTAACAATTTAATCAAATGATATTTAATTGTTCTTTCAAAAGGTATAAGAGAACATATATATTATTTTTAAAAGTATGTAAATTGAACTTAATAACTTAACTATAAAAGTTTCATCTACGCCATCGTCATCTTTCTACGATAGCTCATTACCATCAGAGTCATAACGAACGGCCCGGATATGTACATCTTTATTCTTCCATAAAACCATTATGGATCCATGACATTGATATTTGAATTCTACAGAAGAAAAAAAAATCATGTTAAGCCTGGTACCTATTGGAATTCAGGACGTGTTAGCGCATTTTCGTATTATGTATCAGTACTTATGTTAGATATCAGAATTATGTAGTTATCAGTAATTGTGTTTAGATTTTAGACATATTTTTATGAATTTTCTTGTGTAATGAATATACCTGACATTTTTTTATTTAAAAGTCATTTCTTTACATTAAAAAAAAAATATTATTTTCTCTTTAATCCAACTACAAGTCACCACAAATGATGACGTAAAACTCTCTAAACTTTTACACATATTCTAATGACATCAACTAAAAAAAAACCAACTAATTCTTTTGCACCTTTTCTTACCACTCTTCAATGCTTGAAGAATTATGCATTCGACTTCCGGCAATGGCGGCCGTTCCCTGCACTAGTGTTACCTCTCGATTCGAAATATTTCTTGGTAGTTTTAACGGGGTTTTTAAACGGATCGAGTAACTGAGTGTTGATGAACAAATGGCAGGTCAGGGCATACAAAAACATATATACATCATGGGTCTAGGACTTATGGATGCTGTGATCAAGGGTGAATGACGGACGGACGGACGGACAAAACGGGTGCAATAGCGATTTCGACATCTCGAAAATGCGCTAAAAACATCATTATTAAATATACCCAAAAAATATATACATGTATATATTTACATAAAAATTTATTGTATATTATTGTTTATCATCAATTACTTCTACTAATGCTATTTATAAAAGGACTTTTAAAATTATTTACAGATTATAAACTTTATAATTTTATAAAAGTATAATAGGATAATATAAATATTAGATATTTATAAATATTTTATGAATAAAACAATTGTATCACTTATAAAGAGTTATTTCTTAGTAAATTGTCATATTCCAACAAGAAAAACTACATGAAAAAAAATCAACCATATACACGCACTGTTACCATATGGTAACAGACCATTTTTTTCATAAATTATCAAACGATGATGACAAAAATCAATATTAAGCTTACATTTTTACTGTATAAACATTCGTTTTATCGTTTAATTTTTTTAGAACAGAACATTTTATTATTCGATAAAAAATAAGTATGGCCCAACGTCTTCAAGCTCAAACCAACTTCTCAGCGAAAACAGCAACACTCTCATCTCGGACAAAGGGAAGACCTTGGAGAGGTGGGATGAACATTTCAACAACATCCATAATCCCCACAAGCGGCGATCAACGACGAAGCCATCAATCGTATCCCCCAAGTACCAACCAACAAAGCACTGGATAAATCCACTATCTGGCTCGAGACCCAAAAAGCAATCTGTCTCCTTTCCATAGGCAAAGCACCTGGCTCAGAAGCCATACCTGCTGAGACATACATGGAGGGGAATCAGCCCTTACTGAAAGGCTTCACCAGGTATTTCTCTTGATATGGGAGCAAGAGAGGATACCACAGGAATTCAAAAGGTACTTCAATCATACATCTTTATAAAGGAAAGGGAAATAGACTGACGTGTGACAACCACAAAGGCATATCCCTGCTTTCTATCGCAAGAAAGATCTTTGCCAAAATCCTGCTCAACCGCCTCACATCCCATCTTGACCGAGAGAGCGAGGAACCATCGACATGGTTTTTGCTGCCAGGCAGCTGCAAGAGAAATATCATATTATTATGCAAAACTCTGAACTATTCTCCACCTTTGTTGACCTAACCAAGGCTTCCGACACCTATGGCAAAGAGGGTCTGTGAAAGATTATGGCCAAATACGACTTCCCAAGCAAATTCATTGCCTCGTTGCAACAATTCCAAGAAAGCATCCTGGCCAGAGTCCAGGACAGAGGAGAGTCATCTGACCCTTTTCCTGTCACAAATGGTGTCAAGCAGGGTTGCGTCCTGGCTCCAACGCTATTTAGCATCATGTTTTCTGCCATGCTGACAGAGGCCTTCAGAAACGAAGATGTTGGTGTTAAGCTGATGTACCGTACGGATGGCAAACTGTTAAACCTTCGGAGGCTTCAGGCAAAAACCAAAGTCAGGACAGACACAATCAGGGACAAGCTATTTTCTGATGATTGTGCCCTCAATGTTGCCTCAGACGATGACATGAAACGCAGTGTTAACCTGTTCTCCAGCAAACGCACAAACTTTGGTCTGACAATTAACACAAAGAAGACTGAAGTCCTTTATCAACCCGCGCCTAGAAAGCCTTACGTTGAGCCCTACATCACTGTCTACAGCCAGAAACTCAACGCAGTGAAACGCTTCACATACCTAGGCAGCACACTGTCACAAAATGTCACCATCAATGATGAAGTGAATGTCAGAATTGCCAGGGCCAGCTCCACTTTTGGCAGGTTGTACTCGAATGTCTGGAACACAAGAGGCATTACCATCCAGAACAAGATGAAAGTATATAGGGCAGTGGGGCTCCCTACACTGCTATGTAAATGACAGACATGAATTGTGTATCAATGCAATGCTAAAAAGCGGAACCACTTTCACACAACAAACCGCAGGAAGATTCTGGGCGCAAAGGGGCAGGATACAATTCAAGACACAGTGGTACTAACCAACGCTGGCCTCCCCAGCATCTTCACCCTCATGGTTCAGTCATAGCTTCGCTGGGCAGGGTACCTGGCCAAATACCAAACGAGACTCTCCTATGGTGAGCTGGCATGGCCAGCGGTCCCATTGAAAACAAAAGAAAAAGCTTCAAAGACACCTTGAAACTCTCACGGAAAGCATTTGTGATCAACCAAGGCATGTGGTAAAGAACTGCAATGGACCGGTCCACCTTGCGCCAATCCATCCACGAAGGTGCCAGGTCATGAGATGCTAACATGATCAACGTCGAAGATAAGAAGGGGCAAGACCGAAAGACCCGTGCTGCCAACCCTCTAGGAGACGTCCCACTCGTCCCATTTCCCTTCTGTTCCCGAACCTTCCGTGGATGGATCGGTCTTGTCAGTCATCTGCGCACGCGTAGGCAAAAACCATTCCCAGCAACCCTCGGATGACTAGAGTGGTCATCGTCGACTCGACGGACGAACCTACATGTATGCGTCTATCTATCTATCTATCTATCTATCTATCTATCTATATATATATATATATATCTACGTGTGTACTTATCATGGTTTTTTTCTTTCAGAATCCATTGATCACCGCTCGAGGGTGGAGCCTTAAAACCGGCAAAAACCAAGAAATTCTTCTAACAATTAAACCAGTGGAGACTAGTGACAGTGGCCTCTATATGTGTAAAGGGATGGTAGCAATCAATGAAAAAATTGAACTTGTTAATGTTTCTCAAATTATAACGATCAGTTGTGAGTTGAAGGATTATTATCCATCATTTTTTTTCCTCTAATTTCATCTTGAAGAAAAACGTTCACTAATGATTTATTTACTAATAAGGCTACTTGTTGACCTTATATTTATATTTTTTTTCTTTGAGGGTCCAAGTGGTCAATTAAACAATAACTATCTTCTCAAGGTCATCATTATATACAAGAACTAGCAATTTACCCGCACTTTGCTGCGGTAAATTAGGATTTCAGTTATTGAAAAATGCGTCTTTTTTATATATCTCATTATGAGAAAAACCTACATTTAGGCAATCGTCCCCCTAGTGAGAAAGTATTTAATATTTTTTGCTTCTTACCATCGCGGGAGTGTACTCAACAACTTCCCAAAATTTCAAGCTTCTACCTACACGGAAGATTGGAGAATTAGTGTTGATTTAGATTTATATAGCCTACTTTAGGGGGGGGGGGAGGTTTAGGGCTCCCGGCCACACATGAGTGGAAATTTTAAAAATTAATATAATTATTTTCCTTATTACCATCGCGGGCTGTTACTAAACAACTACAGAATGCTTAATACTTTTACCTACACAGAAAATGTGAGAAGCAGTAATTTTATGTTTTTAATAACTCATTTCATACATTGGGGCCTCCAGCATTCAGTAAGTGATAATTTAAATATATATTCACCTGTAACCATTGATAAAGTGTACTCAACAACTTCCTAAAGTTTAAAGTTCTACATACTGGGAAAAAGAACAATTAGTAATTTTCAATTTTTACAGATAAAGAGAAATAGTTTTGGGGACCCCGGCCCCACATAATTTGGACTTTTAAATTTCCACTTAGTCGTGAGAGGGTACTCAACAACTTTCAATATTTTCATGCTCCTGCCTACACCGGAAAATGGAGAATTAGTGATGATTGAGTGAGTGAGTGCATTAAAAACTTTAATTGGGCTAAATATGTTTTCACCTGCTACCATCGTGGAAAAGTATTTAACAACCCCCCCTCCCAACGTTGCACGCCTTTACACATTCGGGAAATAATAGAATTATGGATGTTCAATTTTTATAGAGCTTATATAAAAGAGAAAAAAGTTTTTGGAGCCCTGGCCCCCATGAATGTGTATTTCAAAATTCTTTTACACCAACTTTCGTTGTGAGAGGGTACTTAACAATTTTCCAAAATTTCAACCCCCTACCTACACGGAAAATTGGAGAATTAGTGATGAGAGGTTTTTTAATATAAGAAAAACTATATCTGGGCCCCCGGCCCCCATGAGAGGGAGTTGTAACATTATTTTTAGCAAATTTACGTCGGGAGCGTGTACTCAAAAAATTTCCACAGTTTCATGCTTCTACCTATACGGGAAAAAGAAGAATTAGGGATTTTCAATTTTTATATAGCTTATATAAGGAAAAAAGTTTTTGGGGCCCCCATAAATGTTTTTTTTTTTCAAATTATCGAAGGAAACATGTAGTCAAAACATTTCCAAAGTTTCATGCTTCTACCTACACGGGAAATAGGAAAAGTGGTTATTTTCAATTTTTATAAAAAAAAATAAGGAGGGGAAAAATCTTTTGGGTCCCCGGCCCCACATGAGCGAGATTTTAAAATTCTTTTTCCTTTTCGCCAGTTTTCCTTGTGAGGTGGTACCCAACAACTTCCCAAAATTTCATGCTCCTACCTACACGGAAAATTGGAGAGTTAGTGATCAGTCGGTTTTTAATATAAGAAAAGCTATATTTGGGCTCCCGGCACCCCATGAGAGAAAGTTTTTTTTTAAATGTGGCCAATTTTTGTCGAAAGCGTGTACTCAAAACATTTCCAAAGCTTCATGCTTCTACCTATACGGGAAATAGAAGAATTAGTGATTTTTAATTTTTATTTAGCTCATATAAGGAAAAAAAAACGTTTTATGGGCCTCGGCCCCAATGAGTTGGATTTTTTTTCTCCAAATTATCGTCGAAAGCATTTATTTATTAAAATTCCAAATTTTTATGCTCCTACCTACACGGTAAATACTAAAATTTGTGATTTTCAATTTTTATAGATCCCATATAAGGAAAAAAACTTTTTAGGCCCCCAGCCCCACATGAGCAAGATTTTTCAAAATTCTTTTTCGCCAATTTGCGTTGTTAGTGGGTACCCAATAACTTCCCAAAGTTTCATGCTTCTAGCTACACAGGAAGATGGAGAATTAGTGATATAGTAAAAACAGTTTTTGCGCCCCCGGCCCCTCATGAGCAAGATTTTAAAAATTCTTTTTCGCCAATTTTCGTAATAAGAGGGTACCCAACAACTTCCCAAAGTTTCATGCTTCTATCTGCACGGAAATAGGAAAATTGGTGACTTTCAATTTGTATAGAGCCCAAATTAGGAAAAAATCGTTTTTGGCACCCGCCCCCACATAAGTGAGATTTTAAAAATTCTTTTTCTACATTTGTTGTCGTTTGTAGATACCCAACAACTTCCCAAAGTTTTATGCTTCTACCTACACGGAAAGTTGGAGAATTAGTGATGTAGGCAAAAAAAGTTTTTGGGCCCCCGGCCCCATATGAGCGAGTTTTTAAAAATCTTTTTTACCAATTTTCCTAGTGAGAGGGTACCTAACAACTTCCCAAAGTTTCATGCTTGTACATTAACGGGAAGTTGAGGAATTAGTGATGAATCAGTGAGTGAGTGAGTCAGTCGGTCAGTGAGTCAGTCGGGGCTTTCCCTTTTATTAGTATAGATTAGTGTAAAGTTAAACGCTATAAACGTATAGTATAATTATTTATGGCTTAGTACAAAAGCTAACATTCTGTTTCAGCTCCTATTTCATCAACTGGTAATAAGGAGATCACTAGTGAACTGACGTCAACAAGTAAAAATGGAATTATAGTCTCGCTGTTGCTTCTTGCAGGGTTAAGCGGTACTTTGTTCATTCTTTTAAAGAACCAGTGTAAATATGGTGAGTGTTAAGTATTTTCGATGTGGCTTTTCGGACCCGGGTCCCTATAGCCTGTTATTGCTATTCGGACCCGAACGTCTTGGTAATCGGAAAAACTAATTTGCTAGGCGCAGTGTGCAATGATATTAAAGAGTTTTATTTACAAGCCTAAAAATCACGATTTGTATCCAGTCTTCCTTGTTGTATGGTAGTGTGAAGTATAGTCAAACTGTGGGAGACTTCCTTGTATGGTAGTGTGAAGTATAGTCAAACTGTAGGGGTAAGATTCGATTTTCCGTTGGGGTATTTTTATTTATTTTTATTTTATTTTTTTTACATTTTAGGGTTAGAATTTAGGGTTATGTTTAGAAATTAGGGTTAGAGTGAAGTGTGAAGTATTGCTGACCTGGTGGTAAAGGGTTCAATTTTAAGTTGGACTATCTTTTTAAAAATTAATTTTTTTTTTAAAAATACGTTTCTTCGTTCATTATTTTTTTTTAAAATCTATGGGTTCTCTTTAACAGAACCCTATTCTAAACTTAGAGGTAGTTGTAAGTGTTATGTATAGGTTTATGAATAGTTGATCTTTTTTAAAAAAATTGTTTTCATCATTTTTACTTCATTATTGTATAAATACTTTTAAAAGAGGTAAAAAGAAGGAAATTAACAACATATTTTTAAATCCTAGCCACACTACTACTACACTGTGAGCCTCTTTGGGTCCAAATACACTTTTATTCGTGGGACGTGGTGGTCGAGGGGTAGCGCTCTCGACTGTCATACTGATGGTCACGAGTTCGAATCCACACGAAAGTGAGGATTTGTTCTCGGGGCCTGAGGAGTCCCCGAGTCACCCAGCTCCGAATGGGTACCTAACTAGACAATAGTTAGGCGGCTGGGGTAATGCGTGGAACCCCTATAGCCCTGGCCTGTGACCGCTGCATTACTTGCCAACAGATCATCTCTCATGGTCTGTCGACGCAATTATCTTCTGCATAGAAGGAGCGTCTCTATATCTAAGATAAGATATTCTAACGGCACCCACCCGTGTGCAAAAAAAGAAAACACCTTTAAGGATCCAGGTCCGAATAACGATCTCAGGCAATACGGATGCGCGTCCGAATAACGATCTCAGGATATACGGACCCGGGTCCCAATAGCCGCAGCCTTGTATGTTATGTTCACAGGGGCCAAATAATAATTTCTAGTTGTGAATGCGTTGAGTTTTTTTTATCAATGACTCTACTTCTACTCTAGATCATTCATTCATTCATCCGTGCATTCATACTATTTACTTCTAATTATAATGATGTAATTATAATTAAAGTCGTGATCTTAGTATTGGTTTATCTATACTAATAAAAAGTCAAAAGTTCCTCATGCTTGGTCTCCTGTCTCTTTTGATTGATAATAAAGTTCGTTCTTACGTCATTATGTTTTTATATCTGTTATTTTTACCAATGAATAGTGCATGTAGGTGTTATTAGAAATTTTTATTGGTTCTCTCAAACGTTTTTATCATTAAATGAAAAGGAAATTTAATTTTTTTTAAAGTATTGTTAAGTTTTGTTTTTTGTTTCTTTCAGGAAAACGTCTTAAGGGTCAAGTACAAATATTTTTTAAAAATCTCCATATACCTTGTTGTTGTGCACGCATTTGTAGAAATCGGGAAAGAGAACAAAGAGTGGCTGAAATAAAAGAGAAGTATCGTCAAAAAAACTCCAGCAAGAGCAGTGTGCAGGTCTGAACAAAATAAAGCAGCTTAGGAATGAGCGGGAATTCCATTATCAGTTAATTGAGACAAGACCAACAAAAAAAAAACATTGAGATTCTGACACAGTTATTGTGGTTGCGAGCGTGTGTTTGTGTGCAGAGCCGGTGTCACGAAATAAAGTCTTCCCCAAAATAAAATCTCCCCCGGAGAGTTTATTTTAAAACAATTTCGCCCCTTGAGAAATTGTTTTAAAATGAAGTCTCCCCTGTTAAAATAAATTCTCCCCTTAATTATTTGAAATTATAAAAAATTGTTTTATTAAACTTCATGACTTACAACATAATTTGCATTTGTTCTTCATGCATTTGTGTATGATTATTGTGAATTTAACAATCATAAGCTTAATCAGGGGCGTAGCTATTTGTGGGTTAAGAGGGTGTATGCCCTTAAAGACACATATTTAGAGTTGGTTAATTGCCCAGAGTTATTAAAAAGAATAACAGACAAATGAACTGAAATATAAAGATGATTAATTGATTCGAGAACGTTGCATCGAAGTCTTTCTTTACGTTTGTAACACGAGTTAGGATTTAAACGAAAGTTGCTATTTCTATTTGTGCATTATAATAATTTAAAAATATCACCTGTCTTCTACCGGTAGAGTTTACTACATTACAGCAAAAAAATGAGCAAATCAAAGTAGCCAAGGTTTGTAAATTAAAAATCTATTATATATATAAGACGCATTTGTTGTGTGTGTGTGTGTCTGTCTGTCTGTCTGTCTGTCTGTCTGTCTGTCTGTCTGTCTGTCTGTCTGTCTGTCTGTCTGTCTGTCTGTTCCCTAATAACTCAAGGTCCAGACAGCCCAGTAAAGTCAAATTTAGTAAACGTACACACAATTATATGGGGAAGGTTCTTAAATAGGTTTCGTTCCATAAATTCATACTCATGGACGCCGGGGGGGGGCCAACACCTTTTTTTCCTTATATGAGCTATATAAAAAATAAAAATAAGAAAATTTTCTATTTCTCGAGGAGGCAGAAGCATGAAATTTTAGGAAATTGTTTAGTACACTTCTGCAATGGAAACGGGCAAAAATATATTTTAGTTACCTCTTTCTGGGGGCTGGGGGCCCAAATTTAATTTTTTCCCTTATATGAACTATATATAAAAACTGAAAATCACTAATTATCCTATTTTACGGATAGGTAGAAGCATGAAACTTTGGCAAGTTGTTAAGTAAGCTAACCCGCCGATATTTTGAAATAAACAATTTTAAACTCCCCACTCATGGGGAGCCAGGGGCCCAAATGTAGTGTTTTTTTTACTTATATACACTATATAAATAGTGAAAATCACCCATTCTACAATTTCCCATGTAGGTAGAAGAATGAAACTTTGGGAAGTTGTTAAGTACACTCTCCTAACGCTAATTTGCGAAAAAGAATTTCAAACTTCCAACTAATTGGGGGCCGGGGGCCCAAATGTTGTTTTTCTTTTATTACAAACAAACTCATCACAAATCCTCAAATTTACCGTGTCGGTAAAAACATGAAACGTTTGGAAATTATTGAGCAGACTCTCCTTGCAATAATGGCTTTCTTTTTCATGGGGTGCCGGGGGCCCAAATTATTATTATTTTCTTAAATGAGCTATGTTAACAAAATTTTGACAAAGAAATATTGAGAAATTTACTTCACGTATACGACATTACATGAGGAAATTTCTTAAGTAGATTTTGTTTAAGTTTCCCGCTCATGTGGGGCCGGGGGCCCAAAAACGTATTTTACTTAGATGGGCTATATTCTCCTATTTCTGATTCGGTGGAAGCATGACATTTTAGGAAATTGTTGAGTGCAGGGGTAACAGGTGAAAAAAATATATAAATTATTACTTACCGGGGACCCAAATGTAGGTGTTTTTTTAAACTACTACACGCTATATAAATACTGAAAATCACCCATTCTACATTTCCCATGTAGGTAGAAGAATGGAACTTTGGGAAGTTGTTAAGTACTTTCTCCTAACGCTAATTTGCGAAAAAGCATTGTGTTAGCTTCTACAGAAAACCTTATTTAAAACCCGTGCGAAGCTGGGTACTTGCCTCTAGTAAAAAATAATTAAAGTTTACTTTTTTTTAAAAAAGGTAAAAATATGTTTTTAAATGGGATTATTTTTTGATCTCTCAAGAGACACGGCACAGGCTAAAATTTAGACACACATAAATTAGGTCACACGTTTAAACAATGAGTGTCGTAGCTGGGTTGGAGTCTACCTATACGTTAAATTTATTGCGTAGCTAAGATAATAGTACCGTGGATATCTGGGTTTAGGTGAGGCGCACGCTTAGCAAGTTTGAAATTCGCACGCCGTGGAATTAGTTAGGTATAGAGTCAATTACCCTAGAGCCAAAGAGGTTGAAGGTGTAGCTTAGATATGGGCTTTTTTATTGATGACATGCGCTGTTGTGTGTGTGTGTAAAATGGTTGTCATCGTGTTTCCCAAAGATAGAACAGTCGAACGTGGACAAAGGGAACGTGGAACGTTATTACGTTTAAAACTTTCCCTAATCTTATTGTAAGCGTATCACTTACTTCACATTTTTGTTGACTATTTTATTTAATTGTTTTAAAATTATTTATGTTAGTGCCTGATATTATTGTAATGTCCTGCAATGAATTATTAGAAATGATAAATTTAAAGTATAAAGGCTCACTCTAACAAAATTTTATTTTAATGTAAGGAAAATAATAGTATTTTCACACATACACACACACAAACACACTACATTTATATATATATATATATATTAACACTAGGATTTGACCAGCTTTACATTGTGAAATATTGCCGAACCCAGAGCTGGAGACGGATTTTGTAAACATGGAGGGATTCTGGATTTGCCAGAACCGGAGCTATTATAAATATGTATGTTTTATGGGTCTATCGCCCTGCCGGATTTGACCGGAATTATGAATTGAAATTCTGTCGAAGCCGGAATTGTAAACATGGATGCAGAGGCGTCGCTAGGGTTGGTGTCACCCGGGGCGGTAGCTCATGTTGTCACCCCTTCATAATTTAAGGGGGACGTTCATAATTGACGTCACGTGAGGTTACCAATTTTCACCCCCCCCTTTTCACCCGCGTCATACTTTGTCACAAAAACGTTAAACCCAACCCCTTGTTCCGCTATGACGTCACAAAGGTTAGACAGCCCTCTCCAAAGCCATAATTTTCTCAATAAAAATTAGCATGTTGCAAATAAGTATTTTTTCATTTAAATATGTATTAAGTGTAAGTATGCACTCTAGTATCGTAACACACGGGGAGCCGTTGAAAACGTCATTAAATAAATTGTAAACAATCAAATATTTAAGGGGACTTTTATATAAAGTTGCGGGTTTTTTTTATGTGACGTCACATTTTTAAACACACCCACCCCCTAGTCACACATCGTCACAGATGCGTGACTTCCACCTATGGTTGATTAAATGGAGGGGGCTTAGCGGACTAAAGCCAGTGGCCCCCAATAATTTAAATGTTATCATAATGTATAATAAAGATGGGCAAATGTTGTATGAATCCCTGAAAATGCCGTTGACAGTCATTAGTCAATGCTGCAGTTGTAGGAACAGAAGTAGTATAACAGAGTCTGGGCTTATCTTTGTAAGAAGTGCAGTGCTGCTCATTTTGTGCCCTGTACAGCTCATTCCCTTCACGATGACTTCTGCAAAATCTTTATACATGGCTTGTTGCATCTACTCATCGTCGACAGATATTTCCAAAACACATAAAAGTGATACAAGTTAATAAAGCCTTGTTTCACACAAGATGGTCAGCCAGACATAATGCTGTAAGCAGGGCCGGCCTAAAAGAATTAGAGGCCCTAATCGAAGTGAATTTGGTGGCTTAAAAAGAACTTTCAAGTCAAGACACACGGCTTCAACTCCTTGTAGTCTGGGTAGCAAGTATCTTTAATGAATCCTGAGTCAACCTCTATTACGTAGCGAACCTTACATTAATAGCCATGCATCCTCTCCCTTCCCGACCACACAATATTTTCCGTTCACATCACAAACCACTTGTTTCATACTCAGTCAACTCGCATGCTCATACTATGTCAATACAACAACACAATATGACTCTCACAAATATTGCAGCACTGAAAGAATTAATCACAACGAAAATCAGCCCCGTGTCTGTTGATTTGAAGCAGAAAGATTTCGGAAGGAACATAAACAAATTAAAGTCGGTTTGTTACTTGAATTTTAGGGAAAACAATTTTAGAGAGATTTCAGAAAACAAAATTTTCCCTTCAAGAGCCGAGAATATATTTGATTTCAGCCAAGTATTTGAAGTCTCTCAATGAGTTTGTTAAAAGAAAGCATTTTTAATGTATTCAGATGAAGAGAAAAGGAAAGGACAAGTCCGTGGGAAAAAAAGACTATAAATAATCGAGAATACTATTAAAGAAGAGAAAGTGTCAGATTGATATTTTTGTAGCCCCACAACATCAAGTAAGCGCATATAAAGACATCCATTCTGAGCTCAGAAATGACGCCATTCGATGGGCAGCAGCCAAGTTAATGAAGAATATTAAAGTAATTTCGAAGAATGCTTACCTTCACAATTAGTCCAATTTTCAGAACTCTTAAAAAACGTTTTGTCCAGCCCCAGTCTTAGGGTAAGGAAAAGGAAGTAGCACGATGTGAAACTCAAAACAAGTGCACAGAGCTAAAAATAAATTTTGCTGCTTTTGAATGAGCTAAATTTCAGTTATTTACAAATGTAGCATCAAAATTCGCATCTATCTCTCAATGATGACTTCAAACTGCAGCAGAGAGCGATCTTTGCAAAGTTGAAAAGAATAAACAAATTAGTTAGAATTCGTATTGGACAACCAAGACTGAATATGTTCTCTCTAATGACTTTTGAAAAGGAACTTGTAAGCTTATTTAGCTTGACTGACTTGATTGAAAACATCGCCATGAAAAAAATCGCAAACTTAAGTTGTAGGTT
>MUZC01001117.1:26185-64975 GCA_002072015.1 Radix auricularia | reverse complement strand
CTCCCCCCCCCCTAGGTGCGTGACGTCATTTATGGACGGCCCCTTACTTGGCTGAAATTTTTGAAAAGTGCAATAAACTTAATTCCACTCGGCAAGGAAAGCAGATACATTATATAACTCTCGGTGACAAAATGTCTGCTTTTACGAAAAAGCTTGATCTTTGAAAAAGAAGATTATTTCAAGGTAACTTTGAGATGTTTGATAAAGTGTACGAAGTCATCGGAAAACCAGAAAATGCAGAAATAATTAAATAAACCACTGTTGATTAATTTGATTTCTTGTCATATTCAATAAATGCGGGGCCAATTTTATTTCTTCTATTTTAAAATTAATTGTGGGTTTCCAGTCCTAATCTCGAACACGATGAAGATGAAATTACCAACATCGTAATTAAACCAATAAATTTAACTGACCAGTGATAACAATTTGAATATGTTGCATCAGAAAGTTTGGTTAATTAAATTTGGAGTACTCCGAACTGTCTCCGAAAGCTTTTAAAATTATAAAATTATTTTACTCTTTGCAACTCTGTGAAAGGGGTTTGTCTGCAGTGCTTACAATAAAAACAAAACATCGTTCGTACTAAATAAACTAATATAGCAGTCTTTTAAATATCTTAAAGTTTTTTTTTTTTTAGTTAGCAAGTTGAATTAAATAAGAAGACTATGAGAATAATATAAATGACATATGTTCATTACAAAAGAAAGAGTATTGTTTAAGGAGCACGCAAATCATAGCATATTAGTATAGTTTTACTAACTAACATGTTTTGTTTACTAAATATAGCTATCTATATACACAGCATAATTATATCTAACTTTTCAGCACGGCAGTAGCACAATGTTTAGTAGTGGCCCATAGCTAAGACACATATTTTTCAAGTGGTCCTGGAATCTCAAAAGGTTGAAAACCACTGGCTAACAGAATGGTTAATACGCGTCCCTTTGCGGCATTGCTGTGACTCTTTAAAAAGATAAATCGTACTTCCCCAATCCTCATGTGGAGGGAGTAAAGTGGGAGAGGGGAGGGAAGGTCCTTGAACCATGTTGCGGTAGACAATGGGAAAGAAGATGCACAACTTGGAGAATCGAGGTTGACAGAAGATTAGACGACATCGAAGGATGCCTTCGAGAATTAAAAAGAGATGCAGAACTTTCTCCATAAGAAGAAATTGCACCTGCTATGAACAGCGAAATTGATAAACTCCAACAGGAGATATCAATACGGATTTTACGTCTTAAACAACCTAAACAACAAATTACGATTTTTACGTCAAATCTCTTCTTGCTGAAACAAAAGTCGATACGCTTCATTAAAATTGCTTAGATTTGGCTAATTTATATGAATTGTGTACATAAATCAAAGCCTAAAAATAAATGCTCAGTACCCGGACTGAAGTTCTACCGGAAACTACTTTGGATCTTGTCGATTTTATTGTTTCATATGGAGATGACGTATTTCCGAATTTGCGCATTTCACTTCAAATACTTCTAAAAATTGCTGTTTCAACTAATAGCTGTGAGAGGTCCTTCAGCAAAGTAAACCTTATTTTGTCTTAATTACGTGCTTTAATGGATCAAGATCGTCTAGATGATGTTGCACTCCTTAGCATCGAAAGAGAACACTTGAGAATATCAATTTTAACAGCGAGATTGACGACATTCAAATCAAGGAAGATCAATTTATTTTAGATTATATCTATTCGAGTCATGTATAATTAGCAGATTTTTTTTTTCAAATAAATTGTTTATAATCGTATAGAGAATTATTAGTCTGTATTGTATTTCATTAAAATATCATTTGTTTCAAAAAAATGAACCATATAAACCGTAAATTTTTCTGGGGGCTCAGTGAGCCCCCAGAATTTTTTGGTCCGTCAAGGGGCGCAGAATTTGTGTCTTGCCCCGGGCGCACGTGACCCTAGCTACGCCACTGACACGTAGATCTACTATTGTTAAGGGATTTACTTAAAATCAGTAGTTCAATATAATGTCAATGAATGTATATATTGTTATTGTTAAATAGTTAAAAACAATGTTGTTTTTGTTATATCATTGTCCTTATAAAACAGGTTATTTTTAATTGTTCTCTGTCTGAATCTCCTTAACGGAGAAGTTTGTACGTAAAAAAATAATGATAAAATAAAAACTATAATTAATTATTTATTTATTTTAAAAAACATTTTTCTATTTTTAATCACTATTTTATCGATTAAAATAATTTTAATCGATAAAATACTTAACCGATTAATCGAGAAATTAATCGGTAATTTCCGCAGCCCTAATATATATATATATANAATAATAATAATAATAATAATAATAATAATGTTATTCCATCTTTTTTATGTTTTTTTCCAAACTTTTTTTTAAAAATAAGTTATTAATTGTTTCCTCTTTTTTAATACTTATTTCTTTCATTATCTGCTTTTTGTTTGTTTTGGAAGCGTGGTTGAAAGAATACGCTTTGTTGTGGTTGTAGGGTGAGACAGATCCTTAATACTTTCGCAATTTTGGTTGTTTACACCAAATCACTGTCCGTAGTGTTTTATCTTTTGTTAAAAAAAATAAATGTTTTACCATGTGGCAAGGAATTTGTTTGTGCTTTGAAAATACTTTTTTATAATGATATTGCTATATTACATTTCTTTATAGCAGAGACAGAGAACCATTTCACGCAGTGTCTAATCTGTTGCGATGTTGTGAAAACTGTCAATGTCAAAGGGGACAATGCAAAGCAACATTTTCCCCCACACGCATCACACAACTATGCACAGTTGTAAGGTTATTCAAGGAAATATGCGCCGAAAATCTAAAGAGAAATGCTCGACAAAAAATCTCGGCTATGTCTGCTTTTGTTAAGACTACAAAAAAGTAGTCAAGCTTCCTATCGAGTGGTCTATCGTCTCGGTGTCTCAGGAAAGCCTCATTCCGATGGGGAACTCGAGAAAAGTTGTTTCATGATTGTTGTTAAGTGCATTCCTCCTGTTAAGGAAAAGGATTATTCTTTGATGCCACTGTAACGTGATGCAATGCAACGCCGTCAAAGTAATATTGCCGAGCAGCTGAAACTTCCCATTCAGCCAAAGATTAACAAGATGATGAATCTATATATGGACAATTCAGACTCAGTGCAGCTACTCATATTTATTCGCTCCCTATCCCCAACATTTGAATTATGCGAGGATCTGCTCTCCATGGAGACACTCGTTACTCAAACTCGAGGGGAAGACATATTTTTGGCAGTTAAAATTAGCTTGCATCGACTAGCACGTTGATCTGAAGAACCTGTGAGGCATCTGCACAGATGGCGCGCCTGCCATGGTTGGAAAGCAAAATGACTTCTTGGCTAGGTTTTCCGATTATGTGTTGAATAGTCACGGTAATGACAAACTCATAAATCTGCACTGCATTATTCATCAGGTGGCGCTGTGCTCTAAATCTGTTGGCAGGGATAATATTCTGAAGGATGTGAATTGAATTATACTTTTAGTTCACGCGATTCCTCTTTACCACCGCTAATACATATAAATTCTTCACACCAATTAATCGGTGAATGAAGATATTCTGTACCAAACCAGCGTTCGTTGGTTGTCTCAGAGAGAAACAGCTCACCGTGTTCTACTGCTACGAATAGTAATACTGGAATTTTATGCCATGATAAACACGTTCTGCCCTCTGCAGACACATGCATCATAACATATCTAGCAGTGGCGTAGCGTGGTTATGTGCTGCCCGGGGCAGAAACCATATTTTCCTCCCCCGCCCCCCCCCAAATGTTATGTAAAAAAAAGCTTTTAGGAAAATACTTTAGTACTTTGTATTAGAAGGTTATAATACGGATTTGTTACATTTTAATGTTAGAAATAAAAAGAAAAGCTTCAATTTCTTTAATAAAATTGAAGTTTTCTGTTTTTCCTCATGACTGAAACTTTCATGTATCAGTTTTGTCAGCCATGCCATGCTCAGTAGCAAAAATAGCTATAGATTAGATTATATTATTGATCATACTTAATTTTTCATTAACTTTATTTTATAGACGTCACTAAATACCTTGCATTAAGACAGTTCTAAACAAAGTTCAAATTGATATTTATTTAAGCAGGGTAATATCGAGCATAAATATCTTTTAATAACCTTGAAGAAATAAATTATGTAAAAAAAATTTTTTTAACCCGGGAGGTAAAAGAGTCATTGCTTGACAATATCAAAACTCTTTATAACTGCCAAAACCTCACATGAATTTCTCAGTAATCTCCTCTCATAAAGAATAAAACTTTTTCCCAAATGTTTTTCTACATAACATGCATATATATTCGCTTCGATCACCAAAAATTTGCCCTCTCGCTCTTTGATTGGAAGGTTCGATTAAAAATGATGAGGTCTCCACATACAAGTTTTGCAAATGTCAATACATCATTTAAGTACTCTATTAGTTCCTCTATGAGTATACTCTACAAAACAAATCTTAGCACAATACGACTAATAGATTAATTAATCGTTTATTTCCGCAGCCCTTGTATATATATATTGGACCAACCGGAAATAGCTCCGCGAGGTATCTTTTGACACATCATATTTTCATCACACGAGTCTACCTGCAAAATTTTAGCTCGGCAGAATATGGGAAAGTGGTTAAACAAACGATTAAAAAAAATTTCGGCACACTGGCAATAGATTGAGCAGAAACTATGAGTTTGTATAATTTTTTATAAGATAGTCAATAGTAATTTCGAAAACCAAATTGAATGAACACAATAAATTTCATTTGTAGAAAACGTGAAAGCCGAATGCAAGGCGGTTATGGTTTTGCAAAAAATAAAGTAACCGCTAATTAATTTTAAAACCAGCATTAATTCGAATTTCAGATTTTCGTTTAGGGGCCCGTCCATAAATGACGTCACGCACCTAGGGGGGGAGGGGATCACACTTTTGTGACGATGCGTGACGTGGGGGAGGGAGGAGGTTGAAGAAATGTGACGTCACGTCGAAAGGTTAACTTTAAATAAAATCTTCCACTGAAATATTTGGACACGTAAAATTTATTTAATGACTTTTTTTTAAAAAGTCAGTGATTTTCAAAGTGCCGGTCAATAGGCCATCAGACGCCGGTTGGCGTACGTTATCAAGACAAGAAAATTAAATATAATTATAATTCTTAAGTTTGAAAACCCACAAGAGAACATACGAAATTGTTACCCTAGGTCATTTGATGTTGTCATCAAAGCGTGTGTAATATAACCGCAGTGTTGTTTCGTTCACTCACGGCAGTAGTCTGCTAACTTTTTTTTTTGTTGGTTACCCCCCCCCCCCCCCCCGAAATTGCAACTGGAGAGTTTTACCAACAGGACAAGTGTCTAAAAACGATCTGAATATAATTATATGCAGACATTTTAAGTCAAAACGACACGGAATATCCCTTTGGGGGTGGGTGAGGGAGGGGAATATATTTGATACAATTATAAACGTTCTAAGTTTGATATAATTTTTCGATTGGTTTTGGTCAAACGCCTCTGGCCAATCTAAATATAATGATAAATGTGTCGAATTTAAAATTAGTCAAAGGTATTCACTAACTTTATTGAATGCATCACATTCTCGACATCGCAATTCGAGAGGAGCACAAAAGAATTTTCTTCTGAACTCATGTTGATTAAGATTATTGTCACTTGTGTCAATATAAATGAAAGTAGGATGGATTTGGGTGTCTTTGTATAGTACGTAAATAAGAAATCTACATAGATGATAAATTTAACAAATGCATTTTCTGGAAGGAACCGGTTCAATAGTGAGCATATGTTCCAAGCGTACACGTACACATGACGTATTTGAATATATCTAGTTGTGTGTAGTGGATGTTATACGTCCCAAATGAGTCTGCATTACCCCCAAAAATTCCCTTTTGACCCCAGATGAGGTAATTTACCTTTGTTCGCCGACCTCTTTCGTCCGTCAGTCAATTGATTTTTTTTTTTAAATACATTTTAAAAAAATTATTTTGAAATATTTTTTTTTTACAAACAAAGAACTTAACAGTAATGATTTATAGTCAATGTTTAATTTGTATGCATTAAAATAAAATATAATCTAAGAATGTTAACACATTTCATTTTTTTGAAGGCCAGTTATACGGTTTGAAAAAAACGGACCGGTTCAATATGATACCTAGATACTAAAATTATAAAAGTTCATGTTAACATTACTGTTAACCCAAAAGTAGCGGGTTCTAGCAAGTTTTCTATGCCCAAAATGATTCAGCATTACCCCCAAGAGTTCTCTTTTTACCCCAAATGAGATAATTTATCGCTGTTTACCGACCCCTTGGATAATCCGACCGATAGCTGTAGCCATGTATTTTTCATTAGATTATAAATTCCCTAAGAGAATGCAACAATTTAAACACCCCCCGTTCATTGGTGACATTATATTTACAACTGTTGTGTGACGTACGTGAAATCCTGAAGAGAAAAGAATTGAAAAAAAAACAAAACAAAACAAACAAACCTGTGAGCTTCGGAGTAAAAAGTTATGATAAGATTGGATATTTTTATAATGTTATAGCAATTTTTCAGTCTTAACTTGCAGGAAATACTGTATTTTGCGCACAAGATGACACCCTACTTTCCAGCACAAATGTGGGGTCGTACAGTATTTGCCATTTTCCTCTTCCAGCGCATACCTAATAATTTTTAGAAAACATGAGATATGATATTCAGGCTTGTCAATGGGACATATTTTTGTGTCCCATCCCATCCCATCCCATGGCAATTTATTCCTGTCCCACCCCATCCCATGGGACGTTTCCCATGGGAAACCCATGGGAAAACCATTCCCATGGACAAGCCTGATGATATCAATGTGATAATTTTAGATCAGATGCCTTTGATGTGCATATACTTAGCAGGGAAACTGTCAGTAGAAGATCGAAATCAATTAGAGGAATTGTCTTGTATCTAAATATTCTAGGTTTATCAACAATGCAACGATCCTTGTAATATCAATAGTCACATTCGCGAGCTTAGTCGCGAAGGTTAATCACATCAAATGGTTTTTGACATTACCGCTGCATTGTTCGTTAGCTGTCTTGCTATGCCTTGGCAACTAAATATTTTTTTTTAAATGTAATATATAAAACAAGCCGAATTCATAGTTAATCTTATATGGCTTTAAGCTGTGTAGGGGCTCGTTTTGCTATCAAATTAGTACAGAGAAAATCATGTCAAAACGGGAAAAGAATGCAATGGTACCTGGTAAAATAGCTTGTCGGTCGTCTGATACGAAAACGTTTGAGAAGCATTGGCCTACAATTTATTTAATGCCTTTTACATAGCTTCAAGCGTGATACAGTAATATTACAATATAAAACCTACACTTAGTAAATACTAAAATTTAAAAAATGTGATTTGAAACATACTTATTTTCAAATAAAAAATAAAGTGCGTTTTGTGAATGTGTTTTTTTTTTTTTTTTTTTTTGGTTGTTTTTTTTTGGGAAAAAGGGGAGGGGGGGTCAAAGTTTTGTGACGTACTTTTGGAAGGGGGGGGGGTCTACGATTTTGTGACGACGCGTGACGTAGGGGGGAGGGGGTAAAAATCGGCCAAAATCGCGTGACTTCATTTATGGACGGCCCCTTAAGAATCCTGGTACTCGGATTCGAGCCAGGATTCGGCTAATAGAACATCTAACTATTCGGATTTGATAACCGTTAGAAAATTTCTACCTGGTTGGTCCCTAATATATATATATATATATTGATATGATATAGACACATATATTTCAGGTTTTTCAGATTCTATAAATGATGAGCTGTTACCTTATCATAATAAAATTAATGGTGTCGATTGCAACGAGGATCGTGTTTCTGTTCAGGGTAAGCCAATAAATGTGTTCAATTTCTAGAGATATTGAAGTTTATAGGTCAGTAATTCTAAATGATCATGATACGAATGAGAAGTGTAAACTTAATCATTGCGGTGAATTAAACTATATATGAAGGTGAAAGGCAAATTTTCTTGGCTAATTCCAAAAAACTTACCTTGAAAAATTTGGAGAGTTTGAACCTTATACAATGCAGCGTTTCCGTTAAGTCCTTATTTTCCAATAAGTAAGAGATATATACAACTTCAAATTTAGAAAGAAAACTTAAATTTATTATTGTATTCCTTGAAGTTCACTTTCAAAAGCAAACAAGACCATTGCTCACTTAATATAACGGTTGTTCCGCTGTCTCAAAATAAAGTCTCCCTCCCCTCAAATAAAATCTCCCCCTTACCCAAAAAAATATTTTTAAAAAATAAATAATAATAATAATAATAAAGTATCACCCGAAGAGTTTATTCTAAACAAAAGACGCTACCGGAGATTTTGTTTCAAAATGAAGTCTCCAGGGTTAAAATAAACACTCGCCTCAATCATTTGATATTATAAATAACTGTTTAATTAATCTTTAAGAATTTAAAGCACAATTTTTATTTGTGGGGGGGGGGGGGCGCGGTGGTCGAGTGGCAAGCGCGCTCGACTGTCATTCCGATGGTCACGAGCTCGAATCCATGGGAAGCCAAGGACTTGTTCCCGAGTTCTAGGGCGTCCCGAGTTCCACCCAGCTCCAAATGGGCGAAAAGCGGCAAAGTAATGCGTGGAACCCTTAGCCGTGGCATGTAAACGCTGCATCACTTCCCAAAGCAACTGCTGCCTTGCAGATAGTCTTGGTTGACCAAGTGCTATTGAAGCAAATCCAGAAAATACAGCAGGCTGAATTTGGAGACCACGGGCCAATTGGCGCAAAACTCGTGGCACGCAAAACTCAATATTCAATATTGAGAACGAAGAAGAAGAAGAATTTGTTCAACATTTTCCATCTTTAGTTTGGGTAAGCCTAGGAGTTAAATATTCTGAAATAACGAATGAGCTATTCATACGTTTTCTAGAAGTAGAAGAAAGTACTGGGCAATTTGATGTCTTACTATTGGAAGTGAGACATTTTGCTTAGATGATTCTGATATCCGTGGTAAAGGATACGGTAACGGCGCGAACAAGAGGAGGCATAAGTCAGGCGTTTAAGCTCTTCTTTTACAACTGAATCCCAGAACATTTTTTACCCCTTTGTACTGGTTACAGTTACATATTGCTGTTATGTAATACGGAAAAATCTTGTCCTGATGCAAAGACATTTTATGCTATATTTCAACAAATCTATGTTAAAATTTTTGCTTAATCAAAGGGATGGGCTTTATTTTCAAAGTGTGTGTGAAATATTTCTGTGCAAGTAATTTGTAAAAGAAGATGGGAGAGCCAGATAGAATGTGTAAAGGTAGTGCGATATCAAGTGGGCGAAATCTATGATCCAATTTTCGAAGTTGCAGATTAAAGTAGTCGTTCAAAGTCTCAAAGTGAAACAGAGTCATTTTGCAAACAACTTAGGCACTTCAATTTTATTAAATTTAAATATTTTCCATCTTTAGTTTGGGTATTTCTTTTCCATGAATTTTTTTTTTCTTATTTCTTTTAACGGCTAACACTTTTCTGGGTGGTAAGACATACTCCAGTTGGATTACAATTCTATCAGTTCATCTAAGTCTTTTTATAAATTGTTGCTAGCTTCCTCTGATTCATCAATACTACTATAAATTTTGAAATTCATCATCTGTTAGAAAACCTTAATTCCAAAATTAAAATAATTAATGTGATTTTATTTAAAAACTAAGACTTCATTTTAATACATAGTCGCCCTCGGAGACATTGTTTAAATATAAACACTCCAAAAGAATAACATATAATTTCATTTGTATTTTAGTAACATTATCACATGTCTCTTTTGGTGTAATTTATGTTGGTGACGTAGATGTAAAGAGATATGAGGGGTGAGGCCCACACCATTTGATAGGTGCGTAACAAACTTTTTTTTTTTTTTTAAATTTAATTTATTAATATTTTCCCACTGTACAAATTGATCCACAGGAAGTTTTTAGATGTATAAAGGCAGTTGTTTTGTTTCATGAAACAATGATTATGTCTTTGAGAGCTTAGGTTTGTGATGTAACAATAAATGGTAAGGTCGCATAAATGTTAGGTGTTTAGACGCTGAGAAAGTTTCTTACTATCGACCTACATAGTTCAGGAGACTCAGTTTAAATCTACTCTTGAGGCCGGTGGAAATGAGGTTGGAGCGACTCCATTAAGTAACCGCACGGGGTGAAACAATAATTGCGCAACGACCATGACATGTTTAACCTTTGACATGATTATCCAGCGTGTGTGTTGTTTTTTTTAAACCTGTAGGCCATGCGGTGTGTAGTGAGACTCAGAGGCGCAACCGGGGTTTGGGTGCTGGTGGTGCTGACTGAACCGGATGACACTATCACAAGGGGTGACATTAAATGTAAACTATGTATTTTCCTGTTATTTGTTACTAGAAGAATCTGAAGAGGTTGAAGTGTTTAGAATTTAGCTACAATTGTAATTATACATACGTACATTTATACATACGTACATACATATACAGATATACATTCATAAATTGAACTGTCCCTTAACCCGTCGTTGAGTCGTTTGGGCACGATTTTGAACTGCACACTATCTCATGCCATGTGTCCCGGTCCTGTGCTACATGCAAACAAACATACATTCATACATAATAACATAAATACATACATACATATACATACATTCCCACCTACCTACCTACACAGATACATTCATAGACACATACTTATATACATACATACATACATACATACATACATACATGCATGCATGCATACATACATACATACATACATACATACATACATACATACATACATACATACATACATGCATACATACATACATACATACATACATACATACATACATACATACATACATACATACATACATACTTACATACATACATACTTACATACATACATACAAACGTAAGTAGTACAAATATACATACACACATACACATTACTTAATTTACTCCCTCATGACTTCCTTAACGTGATAATTACATTAGAATAACTCATTAGCATACGGTTGCCAGACCCTAGAAACTGATAGTCGTTTAAAAATAATTGAACATTGTTGAGTGTCGCATTGAAGCTTTATGAGTCATAAGACCTGACTTGAAAATATTTCAGTAATCCTCGTTATATATATTTCATAAATTGCATGCGAACTACAATATAAACACAGAAGAGCTTCATGCGGCTCGCGCGCAGTTTGACCATCTTTGCTTAGAAAGTGTCCCAAGCGAACTTCCTCATACTTCAGCAAACCTTCTCGATTGACAACTTAAATAGCCAAAATGTGCTTGTTTTGAAGCAATCTATCTACTAAGACATTTAGCTAGTCATTACCCACTCAAAAAATGACGATTTGGGTTTTCCACTTGCATTTCCTCAATAAACAAGCCCACCTCGGAGCTATTCCTTAAGTCTAGCGGTTTTTAACATACCGTAAGGTCATTGACTTTATGCCTAGCTAATTCAGTGATACACCTAAGCCCGAATCTTAAGCTAACTGAGCGCTTCACCTCAACCCAGACCTCCACAGTTCTTTGATCTGGGCTATACGATGATTTAACGTAATGGGGATACCAAACCCTAGCTACGACACTGATTGTTTATCTAAGTTTTGACCTGTGTGTGTTTTCTGAGACGGCTACATTCAAAGAAATCTATATTAAAATATCTTGTTACTATATTTTAAAAGTCAACTTTAAAAATGTGCACATTTCAAACATTGGCAAATTGGATTTGTTAAATTTTCTGCTATAAATTTAGTAAAAGCTACCGATAATAGACAGTAATAAATTTATATAACTTTTGGGGATTTATTTTAATGAGCACATAGAAATCGCTAATTGTGTTTCAGTCATTAAGACATGTTGTGATCACAAACGTAAAGAGTGAGTTCCTGTTCCAAAATATTCATGTCAATTTTTTTTATTACTTGATCATCTCTGTATTTCAGTTCATTGGTCTCTTATTCTATTAAATAAGTCTGGGGATTTAGTAAACTATAAAAATTTGTCTCTTCCGACATAAACCCCTTTAGCCCTCGAATTATTACGCCCCTGGCTAAGCCTATAATTGTTGAATTTACAATAATACACAAATGCATGCAGCACATATACAAAATATAGCGTCTGTCATAAAGTTTAGTAAAACAATTATTTATAATTTCAAATAATTAAGGGAAGGATTTCTTTTAACCGCTGAGAGGTTATTTTAAAACAAAGTCTCCGGGGGAAACTTTATTTTAGGGGAGAATTTATTTCGTGACACAGGCCATAAACATATTGTATTCTATAAATTCACCATAACTCACCATGTTGACGTTGTCTCCCTTCATCAATCAGGAGAGTGTCAAGAGATTATCAATCAACAAGAAGTTGAGGAAGGTGGTCGACTTTTTGTGATGTGTTCAGCCAGTTTCCTGAAACTTCCTGATTCGAATGTTGCTGAGTTATATTTATACCACCAGGGATGGCAGGAAAAGGACGAGAGGCTGTTGGCCACTTATTCTGTGAAAAGTAGAGAAAATAATTTTACGGTATATTTTGTGACATTTTTTAATTTTTAATGTAATGTTTTAAAGGTGTTTCAATTCATTTATATGATGATCTTTGTGTATTTTAGAACCAATCCAGTGTCATGTATACATAAATATATATCTATGTGCGTTTTGTCTAAATTATTAATACTTTGTGATGACATATAAAAAAAAATTCATTTACGAAATGTCTATAAAATGGATGACCATAACGGTTGTAAATGTTGAGATCCGCATTACAGTACAAAGGGTTACAGCCCAACTTGACCCTTGCAATTAAAATTACATTTTGTGCATGATACATTTCTAAAAAAAATATATTACATGAATGTAATAATTTTTAAAATTCCGTTTTGTTATCCGTAACCGCATGTTAATTTTTGAGAAATATATTCGTTCAAGTAACACAACAGATATTTAAATATGTAACATTAATGCATAAAAACATACCGAATATAGACTCATCATTACAGTGAACATTAGTTGTTACTTTTCTGCGGAGAAGCCATCACTGTAATGTTACCTTTTAAAATATTGGTAGTCTAATTATTGTGGTGCGCATTGTTTTGTTAGATGATGGTTTCTAGATAATGCTCGTTGCTATGATTTTATTAACTTCATTCTGCAGTACAAGTATTTACATTAGCAAGTTGTACCGAAAATTGATTTAAGTCAACTACTAGCTTTTAAGTTGAGGACTTCTACATTTTACACTTACTTACAGGCTGTGACTTTTGTATCGTCGCCAAACCCTGATCTCGCATTATATTTAACAGAATAATTCATTTCACAAGCAAATGGTTCCATAACAATGTTCAGTGGAAGCTGGAAACTGTCCTTGAATATGTCTTTATGAATGAGTTTATGAGAAAAATGGGGACGGGGGATTTTTTATTTTCGTTTCCTAAAAATTTAAAACTTATAATAAGTTACTTACTTTATTAGAACTAACAAGACAGGTCAATATCCCGAAATGGGTATTTTTACCAGAACCAAATATCTAACAGTCTAAATTATAAGCAAATAGGAAACCTAAATGTTTTTTCAACTTTTAATATTTAAATCTAGACCTTTTTAGGTTCAAAAAAGTTTTCAGTCAAGATTTAAAAAAAAAAAAACACCCATTAACTTGTACTACTATCAAGGCCACCGCTAGGAATGTTTGGGCCCCTAAAATCTGGGTACGTGTGGGCCCCTCTGGCCTCCAACTCGTGCCTGAAACCTATTCATGGTTATTTAAGCCAAATACCTTGAAATAGGTAAACAAAATGACTAAAATATAGCTTATCCGACAGCAACAATCCTGGCTGCATTTATGAATACCAATACCTTACTTAGTTAGTTGAACCTTCTCGCAAATAAAAATTTGACTGCAAGTAGGAAGGCCAGTGAAAGCAGATGGCGAGTTTGAAATAATAAATTAATGAGGCCTTTCGAACGGGTTACTTAAAACGGTACAATTATATCAATGCAATGATTATGAGTAACATCTGGAATTTGTAAAAATACGTTCTAGCCTAACTATTAATAAATAATAACAAATTTTAAGACCATGTTGGGATATGGGGATTGTGAAGTAGCGTTCACAAGTTTCATTAAGCCACCAATAACGAGCAAGCGATTTTTTCTAGCACAAAGCCCCGCCACAATGCGAGGCTTGCCAGCACCGTGGCTAGAACCTATGACTCTCTTTAACCTCGGCTCGACATTCCATCGCGCTAACGCTATCCTAGCTATTATGATTATCTAAATGGTGTACAGTCAGTATGGTAACTTAGTATTCTGTATTTATACACTACCATACTGGCTATAGCTGTTTGTGGCATTTCCTGATGGAAAGAAAACATCTTCAGATTTTAGCAGAGATATTAGGATTGAAGCATCGCTGTGTTAAAAAAAATGGGGCAATTACATTTTTGGATATCAATTATTTTTCACGGTTCTCCCTGTGTTTCTTTTCCCGTCACTTTTGAAAATCAGACTTGTGTCGATTCATTTTACGCTCTGCTCCGATCTGTTTGGCAAATAATGATAACTTTACATTTAATTATGCAAACATTGGAATAAATAACAGTTTACTTAGAAAGATGTTATCTCAACTAATCTTGTTGGTTCTTTACCAAGAAATGTCATTACTGTCATGATACTCTAAAACATATGAATTACGGGACACTTTGACCCCGGACGATTCGACCCCGGACGGTTCTACCCTGCCAGTTCAACCCCAGGACGTTTCGTCCCCAGGACGTTTCGACCCCGGTCGGTTCGACCACGGACGATTCGACCCCGGGCGATCCGACCCGGGACAGTTCGACCACGGGACGTTTCGACCCTAGGGCGTCTCGACCCCGGACGATTTGACCCCTTTGTATCTACACTGTAGAAATTTATTATTATTTTTTTATATATACTTTTTAAAATTTAATTTTTAGTATAAAAATAATTTAACATAATATTATTATGAATCAAAAAATAAATTCAGTTTGAAATAGCTATTTGTAACGTTTAATTTACCATGATTTGAAAAATTTTATACACGTAAAAGCAGTCATTATTCAAAGTACGTTCATGATTATCATAAATGCGCTATTCCTCTCAAGAAACCTATCTTAGTTCTAACTCCACCCCAACCCCGAGCCGATGTAATCGGGCAATAAAAAGGTATTGTGGTCAGATCGTCCTTTCTAAAGGTGCCTACATTCTCGCTGCACCCCCACCTCACTTTATTTACCTTTTCCATAACTTTCGTCAGCCCACGGTACACGGCGTGATTAGGTGGTCACTGAGTCAACTAGCCCTTGTAACATGTAATGTAAGCCCCGAAAAAAATGTAAATAACAATGGTTTAATGTTCAGACAGGTCACACGGCCCTAGCCTAGCAGCTTCAATGTTATTATTGTATGATACGCGGCGGCATTAACTATTAAATTTTGTAACTTAAAAAGTACTGACAACTTTGTACATCTTATTAAAATCAGTATTTCTGCGAGGGGGGGGTCTTCAAGTGTTAAGGAACACAAGAAGCAAATGGAAGGGCACGCATTTGTAATGGTTCCTGTGAGGTGCATTGTTCACCTTTAAAAAATATTTTTTAAAAAATAAAAATTTATTTTTGTTATCACAGTGAACTTCTTTGATCCACTTTAATATATACATCTTAAAAACCCATTTATAAATTAGGTCTTTTTTAAAGTGTGTTTGGGATAGGAGTTGAAAATCTGTTTTTAATTTTTAATCTATACTAATAAAAGGGAAAGCCCTCACTGACTGACTGACTGACTGACTCACTCATTCATCACTAATTCTCCAACTTCCCGTGTAGGTAGAAGCATGAAACTTTGGTAAGTTGTTAGTTACTATCTCACGACTAAAATTGGCGAAAAAGAATTTTAAAAATCTCGCTCATGTGGGGCCGGGGGCCCAAAAACATTTTTTTTCTTATTATAGGTCTATAAATATTTAAAATCATCAAATTTCCTTTTTCCCGTGTAGGTAGAAGCAGGGAAGTTTTGGAAATTTTTTAAGTAAGAGTTCCCGACGATAATTGGAAAGAAAAAAGTTAAATTGGCAACTCATGGGCGCCGGGGCCCAAAAATGTTTTTTTTTTCTTTAATGAACTATATAAAAATTGAAAATTACTAATTCTCATATTTCCAGTACAGGTAGAAGCATGAAATTTTGGGAAGATGTTAAGTACCCCCTCACAACGAATATTGGCGAAAAAGACTTTTGAAGTTCACACTTATGGGGGCCGGGGCCCCAAAAACATTTTTTTGTCCTTATATAAGCTATATACTAATTGAAAATCAATGATTCTTCTATTTCCCGTGTAGGTAGAAGCATGAAACTTTGGGAATTTATTGAGTACACGCTTCCGACGATAATTGGCAAAAGAGAATATTACAATTCGCTTTTATGGGGGCTGGGGCCCCAAAAACAATTTTTTCATTATATGGGATATATAAAAATTGATAATCACCAATTCTCCAATTTTCCGAGTAGGTAGACTCATGAAACGTTGAAGAGATTATAAATACACTTTCATGATGCTAGCAGGTGAAATAATATTTACAATATCTCTTCCTGGGGGGCAGGGGGCCAAAATTTTAAAATATAGTTTTTTATGAACTCACTCATCACTAATTCTCCAAGCTTCCGTGTAGATAGAAGCTTGAAACTTTGGGAAGTTGTTGAGTACACTCCGTGACGGTAAGAGGCAAAAAAGTATTAAATCCTTTCTCACTATGAGGACGATTGTCTAAATATAGGTTTTTTCTCATAATTAGCTATATAAAAAAGACGTATTTTTCAAAAACTAAAATCCTAATTTTCCGCAGCAAAGCGCGGGTAAATTGCTAGTTCATACTAAAGCTAAAATTAATTAAAAATAATAATAGTATTAAAATGAATTATAAATGAAAAAAATCACAGGCTAGAAACGAATTGGTCGAAACGTCCGGGGTCGAAACGCCCTAGGGTCGAAACGTCCCGTAGTCGAACTTTCCGGGGTCGAAACTGGCAGGGTCGAACCGTCCGGGGTCAAATCGTCCGGGGTCGAATCGTCCGGGGTCGAATCGTCCGGGGTCGAATCGTCCGGGGTCGAAGTGTCCAACCACCAAAACAGATCATTTTAAAGGGTTAGCTCGAAGCTTTCTAAAAACTCAAATTTCATCTTTCTATCTTGAACCTTAAAACCCTAATATTTACATAAACTATACATATTTTTTTAAATTGTTACTTATTTTTTTACAATTTTCACCCATTTTGCAATTAAGTTTTTTTTTTTTTTTAAAGATAATTCATCAAATTTTCAGAAGATTATAAAATTCTAATTTAAAACTTAGAGATTGAAAAATGATTGTGAATCTTAACATGAACCCCATGAAAACAAAAAGAAAATACAATCAATGCCAATTTTTTTAGGTTGTGAGAGGGTGTTGATGTTTTGGAATTTCTACCAGTTCCCAACAAAGTGTAAACTTACTGTATTGATTTTTTAAAGTAATCAAATATTATTATTGACTCATTTTTAAAAATTTAATTTAATAACTATACATATTTGGATCAGAATAATTTAAACAACTATCGACCAGTATCAAATATTTCATTTGTGTCTAAGGTCATTGAAAAAATTGTCTTAAAGCAACTTTTTACTTATCTTAACGACAACACTCTTTTAAGTCCAAATCAGTCGGCCTACAGACCTTCTCATAGCACAGAGACCACCCTGTTAAAGGTAACAAATGATCTTCTACTCGCACTAGACAGTGGAAAAATCTCTATATTGGTCCTCTTAGATCTTAGTGCTGCTTTTGACACTGTCGACCATCAAACATTGCTAAAAACCCTGCAAAATTATTTTGGGATTTCTGGCTCAGTTCTGGCTTGGTTTCAATCATACATATCTAACAGATCACAAGTGGTATCAGTAGATGATTGTATCTCTTACAGAGCTGACTTGGTTTATGGTGTGCCTCAAGGCTCCGTTTTGGGTCCGGTACTTTTCGTGCTGTATACAAGGCCACTACTTCTACTGCTCGAAAAGCATTCAGTTAAATGCCAATCATTTGCAGATGATACTCAACTTTACACTCACACTGATCCGTCTGATATTGGCTTTACTGTCCAATTGATGCAGGAGTGCATTGGTGAGGTAAAGTCTTGGATGACTCTAAGCAAGCTCAAACTGAATGATAATAAGACAGAAGCACTGCTATTCTGTAACAATAAATCCCGCATTACTTTGACTCTTCCGAATTCTATTCAGGTGGCTAGTTCTGATATACTGTTCACAACATCGACTAGGAATCTTGGCTACATTATTTCTGACAACATGTCTACCAACAACTTCATCAATCACATTTGTCGCTCTGCCTATGCTGCCATTCGTCAGATCAGTTCAATCCGTCATTATTTAACAGATAGTGCAACAAAAACTCTAGTCTGTTCTCTTGTTCTAGCTCGTATGGATTACTGCAATTCTCTTCTGTCAGGTGCGCCAAAACAATGCATTGAAAAACTACAGAGAGTTCAAAATGCAGCTGCTAGATTCGTTCTAAAGGCAAAAAAACATGACCATGTTACTCCGCTACTTTACTCACTTCATTGGCTACCCATACAAGCCAGAATTGATTACAAACTGGCCGTTCTGTGTCACAACTTCTTTTCTGACTCATGCCCTTCATATCTTACTGAACTTTTGTCAGTCTACTCACCAAGTCGTCAGCTACGCTCCTCTGCAGATACACGCATTCTCTGTGTTCCTAAGACAAGAACTAAAACATTTGGCGAAAGGTCATTCTCCTTTTGTGCAGCCAAACAATGGAATTCTCTTCCATTACATATCCGTAGCATTTCAACTGCTAAGTCATTCAAGACTGCACTTAAGACACATCTTTTTAAAATTTATTTTCAAAATTAATAAAACAACATTTCTTTAAATGATTAACGTAGCTGATGTATTGAGTATAGCGTATTGTCATTTATGTAGTTAATATGATATGAATGTTTCTTTTTATTGTTATATGTATTTTTATTTCCATGTAAAGCGCTGTGAGCCTGGCTCCATGCTGGGATACAGCGCTATATAAATTACCATTTTATTATTATTATTATTATTAACTACTAAAAAGTATTTAAGACATTTACAGCTTACCGTGTCGTAAAAGAGGAAAAAAAATCCAATGATTGCATCATCAAAAAAAAAATAAGTGAGTGAGTCACCGGAAGACGTGTATGTGACGTATTGGATGGCTAAATTATATTATTTTAATACAATTGATACTTAAAACGCGAAGGAACATCTTTAGCGAAACGTTAATTTCCGTTGTAAGCTTATTTTTAAAACGTTTTGTTAACATGTCACTTGAATATAATTCCGAATATCTATCTACGCGAACAACATCGGCACAACATCGGCATAAAAAAATCAAGCGTGGCTAACGCGGCCCTCCTTCCGCTGGGGCCTCTGAATAAATTCGTAGATTCACCCTCTGGCGGCTGCCATGCTACTATATATTTAATTATTTTTTTTAATTTCATCAATTGTTCATAAACATATAAGTGGCGCATGCCGTGTATGGCCAGCAGTGGTTGGCCACCTTTAATCGATAGCAATGCTTGTGTAAATTTATATATGATCCGAGGACATGAAACAATGTCTATGTAATCTTTAAACGGCATTACAAATTATAAGTTTGACAAGCTAAAGATGAAATGTCTGGCCATTCGTATTACAATTAAATCTGCACTGACATCATCGCAATGAAAAATATGCACCATTTACTATTGTACACGTATGAAATAAAACAAAATATTAAATGATAATTAATAACAATCTCATATAAATAAGAGTTATGGCTTTCAAACAAATAATAGAGAATCTAATGTCATAAGGCTCAAATATTATCACTTCTTCTGATTTAATAATTAGAACTAGCACCTATACTTTCTTTGTACCCTGCACAATTGAATTGTGTCTTCTTCTATTCCTCCTCGTTTCTTAGTGCTATACAATTTTATTTAATTGCTCATTTTGTCTGCTAATGCGAAAAGTTTAGTCCATATGCTCATGAAAGAATATGATTTTAGCCTTAAATTGTCTTCATATTAAGGTTTAATGTTAATGACCATGATCAATTAGCCTATAGTAATAGGCTACCTAATGGAGTCTTGAATCATTTGGCTATTTTATTTTATTTAATAAAGAATTATGTTCAAATAACAATTCGACTCATAATACACTCCAGAAAGGTAAGTTTCAAATGAAAATAATATATATATATATATATATATATATATATATATGTATGTATGTAAAATATATATCTATACTAATAAAAGGGAAATCACTCACTGACTCACTGATTCATCACTAATTCTCCAATTTCCCGTGTAGGTAGAAGCATGAAACTTAGGGAAGTTGTTGGGTACCCTCTCAGTACGGAAATTGGTGAAAAAGAATTTTAAAAATCTCGCTCATGTGGGGCTGGGGGCCCAAAAACTTTTTTTCTTACATCATTAATTCTCCAACTTTCCGTGTAGTTAGAAGCATGAAACATTGGGAAATTGTTGGGTACACACTACCAACGAAAATTGTCAAAAATAATTTTAAAAATCTCACTCATGTGGGGCCGGGGGCCCAAAAGGTTTTTTCCTTATATGGGCTCGATAAAAATTGAAAATCACCAATTTTCCTATTTTATGTGTAGATAGAAGCATGAAACTTTGGGAAGTTGATGGGTACCCTCTCACTACGAAAATTGGCGAAAAAGAATTTTAAAAATCTCCCTCATGTGGGGCCGGGGGCCCATAAAGATTTTTTCTTTATATGGGCTTTATAAAAATTGAAAACCGCTAATTAACCTATTTCCAGTGTAGATAGATGAATGAAACTTTGGACATTTTTAAGTACATATTTCTGACCATAATTCGAAAAAGAAAATGTTAAGTTTCCCAGCTATGGGGGCTGGGGCCCCAAGAACGGTTCTTTCATTATATGAGCTATATAAAAAATTAAAATCACCAATTCTCCTATTTCCCGAGTAGGTAGACTCATGAAACGTTGGGAAGTTGATAAATACACTTTTACGATGCTAACGAGTGAAATCTTATTAAAATATATCCGTTTCTGGGGGGCTGGGGCCCAAATTTAAAAAAAACTGAAAATCACTAATTCTCCCTTGACCGATGTATGTAGAAGCATGAAAAATTAGGAAGCTGTTGAGTACAATCTCCTGATGATAATTGGCGTAAAAGAATTTTGATAATCACAATCATGGGGACCGGGGCACCAAAAATATTTTTCTTTCTTATATGAGCTATATACATATTGAACATGAATCTCCTATTTACCGTGTAAGTAGAAGCATGAAAGTTTAAACGTTTTTCGAGTACAATCTTCCGACAAAAATTGGCAAAAAGAATGTTAAAATTCACTTTAAAGTGTGTGGGGGGGGGGGCAAATGTATTTTTTCATATGTTAAAAACTGACTTATCAATAATTCTTCAATTTTCCGTGTAGGTAGGAGCATGAAACCTTTGGCAATTGTTGAGTACTCTCTCACGACGAATGTTGGTGTAAAAGAATTTTGAAATACACACTTGTGGGGGTTGGGGGCCGAAAAACGTTTTTTTAGCTTTATTAAAGTTGATAATCACCAATTCTCCTATTGCCTGAATAGGTAGACTCATGAAACGTTAGGAATTAATAATTACACTTTCACGATGTTAACAGGTGAAAATATAGTGGAGCCAGGAAGCCGAAATGTAGTTTTTTCCTAATATAAATTATATAAAAACTGAAAACCACTAATTCTGCCTTTCCCCATGTGGGTAGAAGCATAAAACTTTTGGGAAGTTGTTGAGTTCAATCTCCTGATGAAAGTTGGCGAAAGAGAATGGTAAATTCCCACTCATAGGGGGCCGGGGGCCCAAAAATTATTATTTTTATATTAAAAACGGACTCATCACAAATTCCATAATTCGTCGTGTAGGTAAAAACATAAAACTTCTGGAAGTTGTTGGTACCCTCTCACGACGACAATTGACTTAAAATAATTTTGAAATGCACACTCATGAGGACCGAGGTCCCAACAACGTGTTTTTTCCTAATATGTGCTCTATAAAAATTGAAAATCACTAATTCTCCTATTGCCCGAATAGGTAAACGCATAAAACTTTGGGGGTTTGTTAAATACACTTTAACGATGGTAGCAGGTGAAAAATTATTTAAATTATTCCTGTTTTTTTCCTAATATTAACTATATAAAAAGTAAAAATCAATAATTCTCCCATTCCCCATATAGGTAGAAGCATAAAACTTTTGGAAACTGCCTGGTTCACTCTCACGACAAAAATTTGCGAAATATAATTTTAAAATTTATACTCATTGCGATCGGGGCCTCAAAAACGTGTTTTTTTTAAATTAATATGTCCGGGGCCGCGGTGGTCGACTGGCAAGCGCGCTCGACTGGCGTACCGATGGTCACGAGTTTGAATCCATGGGAAGCCAGGGATCCGTTCCCGGGGCGGGGCGTAGGGCGTCCCCGAGCTCCACCCAGCTCCAAATGGGTGAAAAGCGGCGTGGAACCCTTAGCCGTGGCATGTGAACGCTGCATCACTTGCCAAAACAACAACTGCCTTGCAGATGGTCTTGGCTGATTAAAGGCTATGGAAGCAAATCCAGAAAATACAGCAGGCTGAAGTCGGAGACCACGGGCCAATTGGCGCAAAACCCGTGGCTCGCAAAACTCAATACTCTAAATCGAGAACGAAGAAGAAGAAGAATTAATATGTTCTATATACAAATAGAAAAGAACTATTTTTCCTATTTCCCAAATAAGTAAACAAATAAAACGTTTGGGGTTTTTTAAATAGACTTCCACGATGGCAGCAATTTAAAATATCCCTTACTGGGCGCTGGGGTCCAAACATAGTTTTTTTATGCACTCACTCACTCATCACTAATTCTCCAACTTCCCGCAGCAAAGCGCGGGCAAATTGCTAGTACATATATATAGATCCGTCCTCATTTGACAATGGCGTTTACTCCTGCTCCTCTTCCCCTTCCCTTTTTCTCCTGGCCCTTCAGACTTCACTCCTAGCTGTGAAGGATGCTTCCGCACTTTTAATGCCCATACGCACTTTTGCCTGCCAAGTGTGCGCTCATTGGCAATGGTCTCCCACGTCTTATGGTCTATCTGCGCCATTGACATGTCTTTACTGCAGTCGTCCTTGAAGCGCAGGGAGGGGCGACCTCTTTTGCTCATATCAGTTGCCAGCTCACTGTAAAGCAGGGCTCTAGGAATACGCTCCGAGCTCAGGATTGATTGCACACTCAGCATATGACTCATTCTGAATACTTCGACATTGTTAATTTTATCCTGACACTTAATGGGTTGGATCCTGCGCAAGCTTCGTAAGTGGAAGCTCTTAGGCTTCTTTATTTGCTTAGCGTAGTGCGTCCACCGCTTGCTGCCATAATGGAGAATGCTGAGAACGCAGGCCTGGTGCATAGTGATTTTCGTCCTGCCAGCGAGCTGAGCATTGTTCCGCACTCTTTGATTTAGACCAGCCATTAACGATGCGGCCTTGCCGATTATGGTTTTTATAAATCTTTTACAAGGAGAATGTGCTTGTGGTGTTACTGTCAAGGTAAGTAAAATCCTCGACGACATTAAAGGTGTTTGTCTCATACTGTTTGTCTTTTTTAGGCTAATCGTTAAACTGAAATCCTTGCATGCCTCTGAGAACTTATTGACCAGCTTTTGGAGTAAGAGCTGTGTCATCTGCAAAGAACAACTCTCTGATTAGTATGGTTCCACTTTGCTCTTCGCAAGGAGCCGGCTGATGTTGTAAAGCCTTCCATCCATCCTGTTATGAATGTTCACACCCTCGCAGCAGTCCTCGAATAGCATAATAATAAACAAATAAAAACAATATATAATAATAAGTATATTTTAAATAGGGTGGCGGAAATAAAATATAAATGAATCGATTTAATTGATCAAAACTAATTTGATCAATTAAAATTCTATGAAAATTTAAGAGAATATTTTTTTTTCTTTACATTCATTAATAACTCATATACCCCCCCCCCCCCCCGTATTAATATCATTTATTTAGACGTGCATACGTAAACAACAAGGTATTTCTTCCTTTTTTATTGCATAGCAAAACGAATTTGCAGTGTTACGGCACAAAACTGGGGAGCAATGGAATTATCGCGACTTGAATCGATTTCGCTAAGTAATGAGTCACGACTTAGCGGATTCTATATATGCGAAATAGAATTATAATTTATAAAAATTAATCGATTAATTTTTTTCCGACTTATCGAACTAAAATAAAAACCAGCCCTAATTGTAAACTCTCTTCTATTTCCCTACCCTCAGATTTCACAACCCCCCACAAACAACTGGAAGATATCACGTTCTCAGAGATGGGTGAGAAGATCAGAGTCCTCCAATGTGCTAGTCAGTAGGCTCCAGTTATCGATATATAACTTTACGCGTGCTGACGTCGGTCAATACCTCTGCTCTGTAAGGGACTTTCAAACAAACGGATGCAAGTGTGTCGGAACTGTCCGAATGAAAGGTACGATTTGTTGGGCTTAAAACTAATCAATATAGAGTGACACAGATTTAGAAACATTGTGACTCCATCAAAATGTGTGTGCTGATTAGAAGACTTTGGACAACCAATTATTTTTTTAACGCAATTTTCTTTGGAAAAAAATACTTTTATATATTTGAAATGTCTGGCCAGTCTGTTCGAGCTTTTAACAACTGTTCTTGAACCATAACAGATAGATGGTTTGGGTCTTTTGCAAATATGTTAAGTAGGTCCCAAGGATGTGCAAGGAACAACCGAAACACCGAAAAAGTTAACTTGCTTTTCTGAAAAATCAACACACACACACAAAATGTAAGTATTTTGTCAATTTCACGGCAATCATAACATCTATCGGGTTGAAAAAAAAGCCAAACGATAGCTTATAATATTTAGAACAATTTCGATTGTCTCTTGTTATTTAATCAGCAATTTGTAGATAGCAATCGTTTCGTTTACTTTCATAGTTATTTATTTGAAATGACTTTTAATATAATCTAGAATGCTTTGCTTTGGATATAAAATAAGATCAGAAAGTCTTCGTTGGAAATTACCTTTAAATAGTCATTCGATATTTTAATACTTGTCTTACAGTAATTAAAAAATATGCAAAAGGATACCATCACTTTTATAGTTTTAAGCTATGTGTATTAATCAGTAGGGTCGTGGAGCAGACCACGACCTGAAACCGACAAACCCCTGGCTTGGACAACCGAAGGCCGATGTTAGGTGTTAGGTGCTAGTCATATATGATTACAGTCATGATTGCGGCGATCCTAACCATTGAGACTCGTAAGCTTTGCCGGGGTGGCGCCAAAGTGATACTATGTTGATAGCGAGTCATAGTAGGGAATTACAACCCTCCCTCGGGAGGCACACTTTAGTGGGAGGCGTTTTCGACCTAGTGTTCTGGACGCCCAGTCGGCCGCTTGTAGCAGCGACCGCTCCGGGGGAGGGCTTTCTTAGCTTTTACGTCCCTTAGGGGGGCAGAGGGCTGAGGGGGTTTTCCGGGAAGCCCCATGAAGAGCGCAGGCTCGGGACTGCTGATTTTCTTCCACATGTAGGATTTTCAGTTAGGGCTGATCCCCCCTCCTTGTTTGCCTCAGCTGCTATGACATCTGAACCAGATATTTCCACTTGAAAGAAGACAGATTGCTTTCTGGGTCTGGAGCGAGGTTGGAAGGTCATCCAGTGTTTTGTTGGCTGGCACTTGGGGGAGATGATTGATGGATTTGTCATTGATTTCCGAGTGGTGATTAAGGATGTTGTTGAAATGATAGGCCCACCTCTCCAAAATCTTCCCTTTGTCCGAGATGAGAGTGTTGCCGTCTTCACCGAGAAGTGGGTTTGAGCCTGAGGTCGTGGGGCCATACACTTCTTTTAAAGCTGCGTATAAGTTCTTGTAGTAGCGCCTGTCTGCAATGCCTTGGATCTCATCAGCTTTTTGATGAGCCGAATCGTCCTGCATCTGACGGAGTTTCTGCTGTACAGTTCTACCTATGTTGTTGAATGCTTCTCTCCTTGAAGTTGACTTGGGGTTATTGAGATAAGCTTGGTGGAGGTGGTGTTTCTCATCCAGTGACTGCTTGATGACTTTGCAATTCTCATCAAACCAGTCCTTATTTTTTCTGTTCTGAGTTCCCAGAGTCTCTGTAGCTGTGGTGTAAATCAGCTCTCTATGCGATGTCCAATCAGCCTCCACGTTCTGCTCTGCACTAGTATGCCCGCCCCTTGCTCTGTACCTCCAAGCCGCCATTCTCCAGGCCGCTTACGAAATCAGCCCGGCCGCATTTGTTCCTGCGCATGTGCGAGATCTCCGTGTGGTGTTGTAAAGTTCATTCCACTCTTTGAAAGTTCTATACAATGGAAACTTTCACAGAGTAGAAGGAATTTTACAACAGCAGCGCATCTAAGTGTGGTGCATATGCGCATGTGCAAGTGCATATATGCATATGCAAATCCTGACAGGTACCGCAGATGTGCATATGTGAAGTTGAATATGTACAATAACATAATAAAAACATATTTAGGGTCTGGGAGCATGGAGGAAGGACAATGAAGATGGTGGTACCCAGGGATGGTGGTGGGATGCAGGGATGGCAGTGTTACCCACGGATGGGGTAGTCTTATACGGCGAGTATATTCTAAGTTCTGTATTTTCAGTGTAAAAGTTGTACGCCCAGTCGTCTTTTACGCCGGTATTTTTGATAATTAAAGAGGAATAGTTAGATACTCTAGTTATCTTTGCATGGCGGCTCAATCGTGGGTAAAATAAATTCAACAGTTAACACACGAAAGAACATTCAATAATTAATTAATTAGTTAAAATATATGATAACATAACAAAGAAATGTTTTTAAAAAATAGAAGGAGCTGGAGAGTTCGTTCTTACATGACTGGATGAATATGTTGGCTCTCACCAATGAAATAACTCCTTGTCTGGATGAAAGACACAGATATTTCTTTCACTAACACTTTGTGCATGGATGAGAGACCGAATTTTGGTTTGCAGGCCTATTTATGCTGAATGATGACTTGTTAATTTAATAATGCTCTCATTGGTTGAATTCGCTCCGGCTGTTAATCCTTTTCGTCAATGTGCGAACCCCGTTTTCTTAATTGAGAGTTATTTGGCTTTTGTTTAATCTCTTGCGGTGCAGTTAAGAATAGGGCATATATACACACAGCGCACCTCTTTATTATTCGCCTCAGTTTAAATTTAAACACTCTACCCGCATACATTGAGTACACAGCACACCTCTTTATAGTGCGCACCGGTTAATTTTTTACTTTTAAATATTCTACCTGCATACATTGAGGGTACAGCACATACCTTTGTCGTGCGCATCGGTTGTTTTTTTTTTACATTAATTATATAGTAATATTTAACTTCATTTCCAAATTAACTTCAAATGCTTATGGATTAGAAAAAAATTCGTATTTCCTTTCTGTATAATTACAACTTGTTTGAGTGTTACAATATGTAACGGTTAATTTATTACTTAGACAATGTGAAGAGTATGCGTGCTTTTGTCCAATGGCAACAATTCTGTTATAATCTATTTAATAGGAATCATGTGACATGCTTTTGTCCAAACGGCAATAAATCCGTTATAATCTATATCAAACAGGGACTATGTCCATGGTAAGCACAAGTGTTTGGGAAGAAGGAGAGGGTTTTACTGTGAGCTGCGCCTTGCAAACCATAAATATGTTACCGGTGACTTTTTACGAATACATCCTAAATTTATCCTTGCTTCGGAATGCGACTTTAATGTTTTCAACACGTTTAAAGAAAGAGGTAACAATGATTTTGTTGTATTTCTTATTATTAGAATCATTCTTATGGAAAATACATTAGTTGGATAACTTTTAAAAATATTTTCAGACATACGTGTTATAAGAAATAACTTTCTGTGCTTGTTTCTGTGTATATATTATGGGAAAATTATCCTTGCATTGCACCGGAAAAAGTAGAATTTCAGTTAGTGTTGAGAACCCGTGTACCAAATTTTTGTGAGATGGGATCATAAGTATAAAGTACGTTGAAATGGTTCATTATGGTGAATGGCATCGGCATCATACCAACAAAATAAGTAAGTTCATTGTTGTCAATTTGAGCAGGAAAGCCGCTAGTTCGTAAAGATTATGAAAAAAAAAATTAACTTTTTATCATTATCATATTGGTTACCCTAACAATATCATGGTCGGGCAGTCCAGGTATAGTTTTGCAGTCTATTAATACTCCTTGTCTATTTGGTAAGAATAAATCTAGTGTTTTATTTATTAATTGATTTTCAAAATTTGTTAAAGTTTTATAAAAAAATTAATTTAGAATAAAATGTTATTAAAGGGTCCCGGGAAAAACGGCGCAAGATGTTAAGTTTAAAAGACCTGAAAATTTAAGTCTGAGACATGATGTGGATATGTATCAATATTTTCCAAGACTAAAATGGATATGTGGAAATGGATGCAAGCTAAAATTCTCAATTCATTAAACATAAGATATGTAAAGGTCTTTTTAACTTTGGCTACTGGGTAAATTGTTGGATCTTGACTGAACAAGGTAAATACAAATTTAATGGCACTTGTTAAAATTTTATAGGGTACTAAATTTCTAAAAATCCATATGATCGAGGTCGAAGGCAAATTTATTTTTTCTATTGTTTAATTTCTTTATTCCCCGCGGTGGTTGGACACTTCGACCCCGAATGGTTCGACCCTACGAATTCGACCCCAGGACGTTTCGACTCCTGTCGGTTTGATAACGGACTATTTAACTCCGGGCGATTCGACCCCGGACAGTTCGACCACACAACGTTTCGACACTTTTGTTCTTAAGCCGTAATTGAAAAAATAATACAGTTTAATATTACTATCTCTAAAAAATAAAAGCAATATGAAATAGTTATTTTTAACATTTAATCTACATTAGAACACATTAAAAATTATATACACATACAAACAGGTAATATATAATGCGAATTCATGATTGTGATAAATGTGCAAAGTAAGTGAAGGCATTGATGCTGGTGTATTTTTGTGATGCTCGTTTGACACGTTCCTGCAGCTTCAAATAACGTTTACGCCTAGGCTACTGTGTCCCAGTAAATGCTTGTAATATAATTGACTTGTTCGAACTGAATTCTTTAAAAAATTTCATCCATAACTTTCCACCTTGTTGGATGTTGATAAAGAGGGATTTACAATCCATGTTGTGAATTCCTCATAAATGTTCTCCACAAGTCGCATCACTTCTTTTGTACCATGTTGTAAGACTAAACAGAGACGGTCCCTACCGGTCAGCCCTTTCTTGCACACGGCGCTCGAAGTACTCTACTAATTCTTCTATGCGTTCAATTCTAGGAATACCATCCACTAGCTCGCAAAAGTGTCTGCTACATTTTCCTGAGGAACAAAAGCGGTTTTAATTCCTAGCTCTTTTATTTTCCTGAGTACACTTTGCGTGATGTGAAATTATCACCCAGTTATTCTTGCCTTGGGATAAGCGCCTTGTAGAGCATTCATTGCTACTATTTAAAATTACTCGAGAATGACCCCAGGTTGTTCTTTCGGCATCAAATTTCTCAAAATTGTCATTTATCTCTGATAAATGTGATAAAAAACAGTAAAGAGCCTCTGCGTTGACCCTCTACAAGAACAAAGTGAAAGGTATAGAATTGATAAAATTTCGTTAGCCCAACTTTGAATGTACCTTCGCATATTCACTGCTTGGAGTGCATCATTGCATCTATAACCACTCGATCGCTTGAATTGCCTGTGCCAGATTGTAAATCATAGAATACTAAAACACGAAACATTTCTGGTATTTCAAAGTTAGAATCACGTGATATATGTGGTAATATCAGACCACCCTCTCAGTGGCGTCGCTAGGAGGGTATGGTGGGGGCAGGCCGCCCGGGTGACACCATCAAGAAGGTGACAACAGACCGTAAAATTATATATATTCCCGTTATTTGGCAATGGAAAACTCAGAGGAGTTTTATGGTTTAAATCATGAGGGGGTGACACCATGAGCCACCACCTGGGTGACAAAACCCTAGTGATGCCTCTGCACCCTATCTTTCCCCTAAAACATTTGTTCTATACCGCCTCAATGCACGACTGATTGTGTTGTTTTTTGTTTTTGTTTTGGTATTGCCATGATCACGTGATCAGGGAAAGTGGAAGTCACAACGACTCGAATGGTTGATGGTCGCACAATCGCTTCTTTTATTTGTTTTTTTGTTTCTCCTGCAGTCTTTCTAGGCATTTGCACGAAAAGATTTCTATCAAGGGTGTTTTTGTCAAATTTTTGTAAAAACATTTCATATGCCTAAAAGTTTCAATCCGGATCATGATGGAAATATGTATCAACATTTTACAAGATTTTAAAAATTAAACATATCATTAAGTTTTAAAACTTAACCAAAAAAAAAGATTTGGGGCCTCTCAGAAGAAGAAGATCCCTATATCATTTTAATATGAAGCTTAAATTTTAATGTTTACCAAGTTTTGTCAAGATCCATCCATCCACCCTGTTGCAACTTTTTAAAATACCTTTTACTTAACTGTTAAATAAGTGAAATTTTTGGCCCTTAACCGTAAATAAGTTGAATTTAAAAAAACATACACACCAACTTTCTAAAGTTTCATGGGGAATGGATAGATACAATTTTGAATCCAGCTTACATTTGGAGAAAAAAGGACCTTGTGTGGCCCGCAGGCGTAATTGTTGTAAAATTTTTAAAAATGAAATTTTTGAAATAAAATCTAGATCATGATGAATAATGCAAAAAAAAATCAAGCTCATGTAAAATGAAATTGAGAATAAAACGTCATTCAGGGACCAAGGGTAAAACATTGCAAGAGGTAAATTTCAAACGGCGCGAAAATTTGCATAGGAATCTTGATGGATGTATCTGTCATTATTTGGCAAGATTTTAAAAAATAATTTAATGGGAAACAAAGCTGTAAACATTTTTTTACATATAAAAAAATATCCTGGCACAATTTTACTACCCGGATAATTGCATGCAACATAAACCCGGTTACCCGAATACCTGTTGACAGGGATAGCTATATATGGCTATGGGGATGAAATGTGAAAAAGGATTTAGATTGATGACAATTATCAAAATAAATTGTCTTAACATGAGTCTTGTCTAGTCATACATTGTATTCAAATGACTCCTGATGTAAACATTAGCTTATGATTATATGTATTTAATTAATTTCTCCATGTTACGTTACTATCTTATATGTTACAGACGCTCCTTCTGTACAGAAGAATATTGCGTCCAGCGTATTTCTATTGCTTGTGTTTAGTACTGTATTCTTTTTAGAGTTTTAAATGATGATAAAGTGTTGAATTTCCTGGTTTCTTCGGGCAACCCAATACACGCCCAAATACAGGGCGGGAAGAAAGAAAATGTGTATGTGTTTGTTATTGCATACGGGATAAGAAAGGTGTTTGAACCTCTATGTCTATCTTTGTGTTGTATTTCTAAACTAGAACTAATTGCTTTATGTATAATTACTAATTTACTCTTGGTTCTTCTATCTTCTAGTGTTTCAAGGTTTAATGATTTAACTAATGCTGTTACTTTTTTAAGTTTTGAATATTCTCCAGTAATGTGAATCTGGCAGCTCTTTTTGGATTTGTTCTAACTTATCAATATTTTCTTTGGTGGATGGGTCCCATACAGAAGATGCATATTCTAGTATAGGTCTCACCAGGGTCTGGTAGCATTTTAGTTTTATATCTTTGTTACATTTGTAAAAGTTTATTTTTATAAAGCCTAAGGTTTTGTTTGATTTTTTAATAACTTCATTGACATGGGGATTCCAAATAGTTTCTCATTTATTATGACTCCTAAGTATTTCGCATCTTTAGTTTGGGTTAGTACTTTTCTATGAATGAAACATTTTGAATTTATTTGTTTCTTTTTCTTTGTTACTCTTAGCAGTTGACATTTTTCTGGGTGGAAGGACATACTCCAGTTAGTTTCCCATTTTATTAATTCATCTAAGTCTTTTTGTAAAATTTTGCTATCTTGTTCCGACTTGATTGTTCTATAGATTATACAATCATCAGCAAATAACCTAACTTTAGTTCCTGATGAGATGTTTATTTGGTGAATCATTTATTTAAATTAAAAATAGTAAGGGGCTAGCACAGTTCCTTGTTTGGTAAAATTTCATATAATTAAAATTGTATAAACAAATATTTAAGAACTGATACAAGCATTTTTATAATCATTGACGCCTGCATGGAGCAACAAAAAGCTGACCATCAATACCAAAATTGCTGTTTACAGGGCATGTGTGCTAAGCACCCTCCTTTATGCCAGTGAATCCTGGACCCTATACTCCAGACAAGAAAGGAGATTGAGTGCTTTCCACGTGCGCTGTCTCCGGCGCATCCTAGGAATCACCTGGCAGGACCATGTCACCAACAACGAAGTGCTACAACGGGCGAAAATCCAAAGCATGACAACTCTTCTTCGTCAGCGTCGGCTTAGGTGGTTGGAACATGTGCGCAGATTGGGGGATGGCAGAATTCCAAAGGACATCCTCTATTCTGAGCTAGCCAAAGGAAAGAGATCCACAGGCGGCCTCACCTCCGTTACAAAGATGTGTGCAAGAGAGACCACAAAGCTATTGGCATTGACATAGATAGCTGGGAGGAACTCGCTGGGGACAGGTGCAGTTGGAGACATGCATTAACTGCTGGGCTAGAAGCGGAGGAAAAATACCTGCAACAGGTCGCAGACGATATTCGCCTATAAAGGAAAAGCAGAGTAATTCAGCCAACCACTAGAACTACCTTTCAGTGTGAGAAGTGCAGCAAAGGCTGCCATTCGCGAGTGGGCTTGTACAGCCACAGCAGAAGCTGCAAGATCACGTGCATATATCCTACAGGAGCACATAATATACCGTCGTCTTACGAGACATAAGGAAGCCAAAACAAACAAACAAATAATGACCATGAATAAAGCTTTAGATTTATCTTTTTCATTGACACTATTCTTTTGTGTATCTCATATTTTGTTACCATCAAGCCTTCTTACTGTATCAACACATCTCATAATATACATTGACTTACATTGTATAACAAAACAAACTGAATCATTTTACCTTGATGTGTCAACTTATGTTGTAATACAAAACAAACTGTTTGAATCATTTTACTTTCATGTGTTTACTTTTGTTGTAATACAAAACAAACTGTTTGAATGATTTTACTTTCATGTGTTAATTTATGCTGTAATACAAAATAAACTGTGAATCATTTTACTTGCATGCTCAGTCCATAAGACGTGCATTATCATGTTAATGTATGGTAATACAGGGCACTCGAAGACCTTCATAGTAGCTTTAGAGGCCGTCCATAAATGACGTCACGCGTTTTTGGACGAATTTTACTCCATCTCCCCTCGTCACGCACCGTCACAAAATCGTAGACCCGCCTCCAATAATAGGTCAAAAAACTTTCACCCCCTCCCCCCCCCCAAAAAAAAAAACACCTATAAAACACCTTATTTTCTATTTGAAAATAAGTATGATTCAAATCACTTTTTTGTCATTTAAGTATTTATTTAGTGTAGTTCTACATTGCAATATCGTAATATGCGTGAAGCTATGTGCAAAATTGTGAGCCAGTTGTCAAGGTATGAGAATCACTGATTGAGTTTGTTGTGAAATGTTGTGAGTGATGTTTGAACTGCTCGGTAAACAGAACACTGAGTGTTTACCGCCATGACTTTGGGGAGTTAATTCAGGGCTTTATATATTGTGGGACGGGGCTCAGTGCGGCGGTTGAGTAGAGGTCAATACAGCGGCCAGGAGACTGGCGTGTAGAGTTTGTGTCAGCTACATGCGAGAGAGTTGGTGCTAGGCCGAGGATTCTCAAACATTTATCGAGGTGGGCTCGAATGTAGGGACAATCAGGAGAATTGAGACTTGTGAGGAATTAGCCTGTTATTGGATGTTTTTGATGGCTGTCATTGATCTGTAGTGTATTATTGAAGCAGTGACTGTACTTGTAATATTGCAACAATAAATAATTATATATTATTGACAAGAATCGAGACATTGGTCCTATTACATCCAGAAACCAGTACGCAACACCAGTGCTTCTCAAACTTTTTCGTATTAGACGACCGGCAGCAATTTTTCCATTTCCTAAGATACCGGTGCATTCTTTTCCCGTTTTGACGTGACTTTCTATGTACTGATTTGATAGCAAAATGAGCCCCTATATAGTGCCTATTAAAAAAAAGCCCTATAAATTTAAGTATGAATTCGGCTAGTTTTATATAAGGCTTTGGAAAGAAATTTTTTGTTTAGTTGCCAAGGCATAGCAAGACAGCCAACGAACAAAATCAGCGGTAATGTAAAAAACCATTTGATGTGATTAACCTTTGCGATTAAGATCGCGAATGTGACTATTGATATTAGAAGGATTATTGCTTTGTTGACAAACCTAGAATATATAGATACAAGACAATTCCTCAAATTGTTTTCGATCTTATAATGCCAGTTTTCCTGCTAAGTATATGCATATCAAAGGCATTTTATCTAAAATTACCACATTGAAATCACACCTCATGTTTTCTAAAATTTATTAGGTATTCGCTGGAAGAGGAATATGGCGTGTACTGTATAAACCCCTCCTTTGTGCAGGAAAGTAGGGTGTTATCTTGTGCGTCGCAAAATACAGTAATTCCTGCAAGTTGAAGACTGAAAAATACTATGACATTAATAAAATTTCCAATATTATCATAACTTTATACTCCGAAGCTTACACATTTTTTGTCATTTTCTTTTTTACGTACGTCACACAACAGTTGTATTTATAATGTCACCAATGGACGAGGCGTGTTTAAATGGTTGCATACTTGCATTCTCTTGGGGAATTTATAAACTAATGAAAAATACATAGCTACCACTATCGGTCTGTTTATCCGAAGGGTCGGTAAACAGCGATAAATTATCTCATTTGGGGTAAAAAGGGAACTCTTGGGGGTAATGCTGAATCGTTGTGGGCATATAAAATTTGAAAAAATCCGCTACTTTTGGGTAAATAGTAATGTTAACATAAACTTTTATAATTTTAATATCTAGGTATCATATTGAACCGGTCCGTTTTTTTCAAACCGTATAACCGGCCTTCAAAAAATGAAATGTGTTAACATCCTTATACTATATTCTATTTTAATTCACACAAATTAAACATTTACTATTAATCATCACTGTTAACTTGTTTGTTTTTGTTTTTGTTTTTTAAATTTAAAAATAATATTTTTGAAATGTATTTTTTTTCAAAATCCCTCAGTTGACCGACGGGCATCCCTTAAGAAAAAGGTCGGCGAACAGGGGTAAATTATCTCATCCGGGTTGAATAGGGAATTCTGGGGGGGGGGATAATGCAGACTCATTTGGGACATATATCATCCACTACAATCCACTAGATATATTAAATATGTCATCTGTACGAGTACGCTTGGAACAAATGCCCACTATTGAACCGGTTCCTTCCAGAAAATGCATTTATTAAATTTGTCAACTATGTAGGTTTCTTACCTACGTGCTGAATCCACCCTACTTTCCTTAATATTGACACGAGTGACAATAATCTAAATCCACATGACTTGACGGTATCAAGTATCCTTTCTGTCATATTTAAAATTAATGCCTTAAAACTGGGCTCAGAAGAATTAGATGCATTCAATAAAGTTATGAATACTTTGACTAATTTTAAATGGGCACAATTATCATTATATTTAGAATGGCCAGGATCGTTTGACCAAATACCAATCGAACAATTATATCAAACTTAAAACGTTTATAATTTTATCAAATAGATTCCCCTCCCTTCCCCTCACCCACCCAAAAAATGGATATTCTGTATCGTTATGACTTAAAATATCTACACAAAATCCTATTCAGATCTTTTAGACACTTGTCATGCTTATAAAACTCACCAGTTAAAGTATTTAGGGGGGGGGGGATAACCGACAAAAAAGTTCACAGACTCTTGTCGTGAGTGAACCAAACGAAGCTGTGGTTTCTTCACAAATGCTTTGATGTTAACGTCAAACGACGCAGGGTAACAATTTCATGTGTTCTCTTGTGGGTTCTCAAACTTAAGGATTGTAATTAGATTCAATTTTCATGTCTTGGTTATTTAAGCCAACCAGCATCTGATGGCAAATCGACTGGTATTTTGAGAAGCACTGTTATTTTTTTTAAAAAGTCATTAAATAAATTTTAATAAACCAAATATTTCAGTGGAAGTTTTATTTAAAGTTACCCTTTTGATATGACGTCACATTTCTTCAACCCCCCCTCGTCACGCATCGTCACAAAAGTGTGACCCCCTCCCCCCAGATGCGTGACGTCATTTATGGACGGCCCCTTAGCTACAGGGTGTATGAGTTTTACTGGAAAGGAAAATAGACAAAGCAATACATTTTTTATGCATGTGTGTTTCATTTTAATTTTTCAAACAGCAATAATTATGGAGACGTAGGATTGATGACACCTTTTATCTATTTCTAACGTTTGACCTTTTATCTATTTCTAACGTTTGACCTTTTATCTATTTCTAACGTTTGACCTTTTATCTGTTTCTAACGTTTGACCTTTTGTCTATTTCTAACGTTTGATTAATGTCAAATTAATTTTATGACTTTTTAAAACATAAATTCATCGTATTTTAAAAAGCCATTAGCCACAACTTTTACAAATTTTCTGATATTTAATTTTTTTTTCTTCAACTTATTATGTTTTCTATATATGAGTCATTTCTAATTCATTCCTACCCCAACACCGTTTTCCCTTGTTTCATTCCCAGCATCCGATGATAAAAGAAAGAGGTTGGAAATTAACATTCGAAACAATCAGCACTCCCAATTTTCTAAGTAACATTGTCAAGGAGCAAACGCTTGTAAAACTTGAGGTGACCAAAGCAAAGTGCAGCGATTCCGGGCGATACAGATGTACTGCAGCTTATATACTGGCCGACTATTGTGTATTAATGCACTTTTCTACCATCACTGAAATTTTTGTCAAAGGTACAGAAAGAAAATTTAATAAGGTTATAAAATAATTAATACAGCATTTTATTAACTTCTCAGAATCATGATTTCTTATCATTTCAGTTTTTTTTTCTGGTGTTTTCATGTCTTTAACAAATTCCATTTTTAAGGTCAAATCTAATCCACTTTTTGTTGAAGAAACAAGCAAAGGCAAGAATAAATTAGTATATATAAAGTAGTTCTTTTTTTCAAATAGCTTATTTGGGGTGGGATAACGAAGTCAATAGGGCGCTCGCCTCACAAGCTATGTGGCCATGAAAGAAATGTTGATGGATGACTATTGCTAAAAAAAAAAGTCCTCCCTTTACCTGTAGAGTAGATGGGCGCCACCAAGGTCTACAAAGCCCGTGTCATTTCTAATGGAAACATTAGAACCCCCTACGACCGCAAGGATATGGGACACACACACACACAAATATGACATGTATTTTAAAGCTATTGCCTTTTACATTTCTTCTAGTCCCTTTGTACGAGTTTGAATTCAAAGTGTTTGCACGGACAGACACACATGACTTTGTGGAGGGAGAGACAATAAGTATGATATGTTCAATACAAGTGAGTTGGATTATTTAACCCTAAATTATTATTACAAAAGTTGTTTTTTTTAAATATTGACCACCAAAAATATTTCGTAACATCAGAGAGACGGCTAATAAAATACAAAATCGATAGCTGTTGATACCATTCAACTATTGCATCTTGCCTACAGCAAGCGAAAAACTGCTGGTTTATTGGGTGGAGTTAATGCAATGACCAAGTCATATTAGAATAACTAACATTATTAAACGACCAAGTCATATTAGAATTACTAACATTATTAAACGTCCAAGTCATATTAGAATTACTAACGTTATTAAACGACCAAGTCATATTAGAATAACTAACATTATTAAACGACCAAGTCATATTAGAATTACTAACATTATTAAACGACCAAGTCATAGTAGAATTACTAACATTATTAAACGTCCAAGTCATATTAGAATTACTAACATTATTAAACGAGCAATTCATATTAGAATTACTAACATTATTAAACGACCAAGTCATATTAGAATTATTAACATTATTAAACGACCAAGTCATATTAGAATTACTAACATTATTAAACGAGCAAGTCATATTAGAATTACTTACATTATTAAACGTCCAAGTCATATTAGAATAACTATCATTATTAAACGACCAAGTCATATTAGAATTGCTAACATTATTAAATGAGCAAGTCATATTAGAATTACTAACTATATTAAACGAACAAGTCATATTAGAATTACTAACATTATTAAACGTCCAAGTCATATTAGAATTACTAACATTATTAAACGAGCAAGTCATATTAGAATTACTAACATTATTAAACGAGCAAGTCATATTAGAATAATTAACATTATTAAACGACCAAGTCATATTAGAATAACTAACATTATTAAACGAGCAAGTCATATTAGAATTACTAACACTATTAAACGACCAAGTCATATTAGAATTACTAACATTATTAAACGAGCAAGTCATATTAGAATTACTAACA
>MUZC01001117.1:0-10373 GCA_002072015.1 Radix auricularia | reverse complement strand
CCCCCCCCCCCCCCCAATAAAACCGTATTTTCTATTTGAAAATGAGCATGATTAAAATTAATTTTTTGTCATTTGAATTTGTTTTTAGTGTAAGGCTGCACTATAATATTGTAACACACGTGAAGCCATGTAAAACGTCATTAAATAAAGTGTCATTAATCAAATATTTAAGTGTAATTTTTATTTAAGTTGCACGTTTTTGTGACGTCAAATTTATTGAACATTCCCTCTCGTCACAAATGCGGCAATTTCCCGCCCGGGGCGTGACGTCATTTATGGATGGCCTCTAAAAAAGGGTGGCAACTTGGAGACCGCCCCAGGCGGCAAAAGTCCTAGCTACGCCACTGTACTATGTTATGACTTTTTTTTTCTTCGATTCTTCGGATTTCACCGCAGGTTTTATTTTTTATATTCGTTTTATTTGTGTATTGTGTGTCCGTTGAAAAAGGCTCTATGCCGAAACGTTCGCTGTTTTGTTACGTCCTGTCAGGCTAACCTTTACCTTGTTTACGTCTTTTCCATTTAATTTGTTATGTAGCATTGTGCCCCACATATTAGTTACATAATGATATATTTATAATTGCATTTGTAATGTTATGGTATTAAAAATGTACGAAGTATTATGTTGTGTTATGATCATGTACTTTTGAGCATTCTTGGTAACCAGGGTGTTGTCATTACGGTTTTAGAAACTTAATACTTTAATAACGCTTGGGGTGAGTGGTCAGTAAAAGGCATAATACGAGATGCCATTAACTAGATTCATTTTGTTGGCATCATTCCGTCTCACCTTTGGTCTGAGGTGCATTTCCTCGTGTGGCTGTGCAGTCATGTGCTTGTGATAATGTTTGAAAAAACTTACTGTGCCTACCCTACATTAAAATATATAAAATCAAGAAACGGAAGTGACGTGATAAGCAATAAAAGTGTTGTTGATTGTTGCTTTTTCTTGCAGGGGGTACAAACATTTTTTTACTGCAATCAACTGGAGGTGTTTACAATAAATCTTGGTGTTGTTATGAGTGAATATATCGTTTTGGGGCACTCTGTATAATACATATATAGCGGTAACAAAATTATAACTGCTATAAAATTAATTCAAATGTAATTTGAAGAAAGCGCGATATCGTTTGTTCGTTCATCCACCGAGTCGACGAGGACCACTCAAGTCATCTGAGGGTTGCTGGGACTGGTTTTTTTCTATGTGTGCGCAGACGGTTGGACATGGGACGAGTGGCTTGGCTCTCCTTATGTGCGGCGTTGATACTGTTTGCCTCGCATGTCCTGGCACCTTCTAGGATGGATTGGCGCCATGTGGACCGGCCCATTGCAGCTTTTCCCCACGGGTCTGGGTTGATGACAAACGCTTTCAGGGAGGCTTTCAATGTCTCTTTGAAGGCTTTCTTTTGTCAACAATGAGACCGCTGGCCATGCTGGATCTTGCCCTAGAAGAGTCTCTTTGGTACTCTATCATTTGGTATTCGGGCTACGTGCCCTGCCCAGCGAAGCTGTGCCTGTATCAGGAGGGTGAAGATGATAGAGAGGCCAGATTTGGTTAGTGTCTGGAATTTTGTCCTGCCACTTTATGACGATGATCTTCCTGAGGCTTGTTGTGGGAAAGTGGTTCAGCTTTTTAGCATGGCGTTAATACACGGTCCATGTTTCGCACCACTGTCCTATATAGTTTCACTTATATACGATATAGGTTGCCAGGCAACGGTGAAGTCCATGAATTGATGTGTGTGGGGTATGAAGGGGCAGGCTAGCGAATGGCTGCTTTTCAAGCCAGAGAAAAACAAAACACATTTTTAAGTCCACTTTTTTAACTGTTCTAATTCCAAATTAATATATCATACAGAATAGGACTGCATAAAGCTTTTTTATTTTAAAAAAAATTACACAAACTATTAGGACACAATAAATTAAAGCTTTATTATCAACTAATACAAATAATGGTAGTCGTTTCGGCTCATGCCTTCATCAGTACACAAACATTTACTTACATATATCTTAAAATTAAAACATATTAAAGTCTATGTGATAAATGAAAAGAAAAGAAAAACAAAAATAAACACGGACATAGAATATAAGAAAAAGGAGGAAGTTGAAGTATCTAAAGTAACAGTGAAAACCACAACGGGAAAACGATTTTGCAGTCATGTAAAATTGTGGATTTGGTTACTTCCATATGGAGCCAACGTACCAAATCGTTTTATGAGTCTATTTTCCATGTGGACTCTATCATGGTTATTGGTTGCATATAGAATACCAGTAACTACAATATCCAAAATGCCGTCGTGGTCAACACTGTTAAAATGTTTAGACACAGGACACTGAGCCTGTTTATTTATATTGTACAGGTGTTCTCTAAACCGATCTCCAAGACGACAACCTGTTTCACCCACATACATTTTATCACATCTCTTGCAAATAATTGCATAAATCACGTTGCGACTGGTGCAAGTGAATCCATCTTTTATTACGAATTGCTCAAGAGGGAAAGAAATTTTGTTAATTTCAACCACATATGGACAAGTATTGCAACGGTTCCGGTTGCAACCTTTTGTTCCAATATGTGCTTTCATTGTGGGAAGGTGACTTCTTACAAGTATGTCTCTGAGGCTTTTATCTCTCCGGAAAGCAAAAAGAGGAGGTTTTTTTGAAGACCTGCTGAGTTAGAGGGTCAGCCATAAAGATTGGTCGGTTTTTAAGAATCACCTGGCGGGACTTAAAATTACGGGGATGGAAAGTTAAAACATATTTTAATCTAGTCGCTATGATATCGCTGTTAAGACGGTCGCTATTTTCACAGTCACTGTTTTGAAAACAATCGCTATTAGGAACACGAGCCAGAAAACTTCTATTTTCTTCTTTGCGTTATTGTTTCTTTGCGTTATTGTTTCTTTGCGTTATTGTTTCTTGCAGTCAAGGAGAAACCAATAGCCCCCTTCAACTTTTCAATTGAAATTTAAAAAAAAAATAATACTAATTGTTCAACTCTTTTTGTCAGCCAACATTTTCTAAACGCTCATTAAATTTGTTATTTTATATTTCTAACAATAAATTGTTTGCAAACATCAATGTGAATTGGCCATCGCTGAAATATACACTCGGGGAGAGATACTTTTTAAAAAAATATTATTATTATCTTTCATTTAACAAGTACAACAACGCTATAAGGTCTATAAATATGTATGTGTACAGTATTAGTAATCAAATCATTAATTTTAGTTTTTTTTAATGTTGCATCTAGAGGAAAAATAGATAATAATCCATCAACTTACAACTGATCATTATTGATTGGTTAACTTCAACATATTCAGTTTTATCTTTGATTGCAATCATCCCTTTACACACATAGAGGCCACTGTCACTAGTCTGCACTGGCTTAATTGTTAGAAGAATTTCTTGGTTTTTGCCAAGTTTAAGGTTCCACCCTCGATCGGTGATCAATGGATTCTGGAAAAAAAACATTTTTTTTTAAATACTGAGAAGAGAGAGAGAGAGAGAGACAGACAGACAGACAGACAGACAGACAGACAGACATGATGCTGCTAAATTCTAACAAGAAGTCCCAATTTAGTCGGCTGAGTCATGACTCGATTTATCTATATATATAAAAATCAAAGAATGTATGCATGTTTGTTCTTTATAGCTGACTACACCTTTCACCCGATCACGATGTTTTTATATTTAGAAAATTGTTTAGTATTCTTTCGGGATGATTTGTGTGAAAAGACATTTTTAACTTCGACATTCATGGGGGGGGGGGTGGCCCAAAATGTTTTTTTTCTTCTATTATTAGCTATATTAAAATTGGTTTTAGCTTTAGCATTTTTTTTAAAAAAAGAATGGATCTTGACCAAACTTAGTACATACATACTTTGTAGCCCATTCAAAAAATGCCATTTGGCTCTTAACCCCTAAGGTCTATTCCCTCGGGGCCGGAGGCCCCAATTTCTTTATTTTCGTAAGGGTTTAAAACTTTATTTACATTATGATTTTACACGACCTTGAAAAATATTGATAAATAAATCTATTAAGATTTAGAATGAAATAAACAGGTATTTCAAATTTAATCTTTTGCACCAATTGGGCTTGGGGGCCCTTAATTTCGTTTTTTGCCTATATTACATATATATACAAATTGTTTAAGCGTAAACGACTGGGAAAATGGATGTAACTCAACCAAAACTTGGTGTATAATAACTAGACATTAATCTTCTATGGGGCATTACACCTTTAATGTTCACCCCTTCGGGCCGAGGGCCTTGGTTCTCGTTTTGTAAATGTCTAAAATTTTATTCGCCATTCTGTGCCATGGTCTCAAAAAATATAGATTATATATTAAACATGATCTTATTTGAAATTAACAAATGTTTCAAAATTTATATCTTGCACCTTTTGGGCCAGGGGGGCCTTAATTTCATTTGTAGGCTATGTATATAAATTTAAATCAACACTCATCTTTAGCCGGTCTCTTAATATCGTTTTTTTTTTTTAATTTTGTCAACTTTTTAATTATTAATTTTGCTTATCAGTTTGCTATGAAACTAGGATTTTTTTTCACCTTTCCGCGTAGATTTCTGCCATAGATCTGTTTTAAAACATTTTCCCTGTTGGTTTCTTTAAATTTATTCAGTTTTACTGAGATCATTGCAACGCACAACAGGTCTGAAGGTTCTCAATAATTCGGATACAAATTGCCACTGAGAGGAGCAACACTTGTAGCACAGAGATGCCACTGAGAGGAGTCTACTTCAACACTTGTAGCACAGAGATGCCACTGAAAAGAGTCATTTTGTAGCACAGAGATGCCACTGAAAGGAGTCTACATCAACAATTGTAGCACAGAGATGCCACTGAGAGGAGTCTACATCAACACTTGTAGCACAGAGATGCCACTGAAAGGAGTCTACATCAACACTTGTAGCACAGAGATGCCACTGAGAGGAGTCTACATCAACAATTGTAGCACAGAGATGCTACTGAAAGGAGTCTACTTCAACACTTGTAGCACAGACATGCAATAATTGCAAAACATCAAATTAAAAATCACTTCAGTTTTTACTATTGGTTTATTACAATCCGATCTGCGTGTTTCAGATAAAGTAGCCAAAGATAGAGTACTGCAACAGTACCAGACAAAAATAGAGTACTAAAACAGTACCAGACAAAGATAGAGTACTACAATAGGACGAGAAAAAGATGGAGTACTACAACAGTACAAGACAAAGATAGAGTACTACAATAGTGCAAGACAAAGATAGAGTACTACAATAGTGCAAGACAAAGATAGAGTACTACAATTGCAAGACAAAGATAGAGTACTACAATAGTGCAAGACAAAGATAGAGTACTACAATAGTGCAAGACAAAGATAGAGTACTACAATAGAACAAGACAAAAGTGGAGTACTACTATAGTACCCAACAAAGATGGAGTACTACAACAGTACAAGACAAAGATAGAGTACTACAATAGAACAAGACAAAGATAGAGTACTACAATAGTGCAAGACAAAGATAGAGTACTACAATAGTGCAAGACAAAGATTAAGTACTACAACAGTACAAGACAAAGATAGAGTACTACAATAGTGCAAGAGAAAGATGAAGTACTACAATAGTGCAAGACAAAGATTAAGTACTACAACAGTACAAGACAAAGATAGAGTACTACAATAGTGCAAGGCAAAGATTAAGTACTACAACAGTACAAGACAAAGATAGAGTACTACAACAGTACAAGACAAAGATAGAGTACTACAATAGTGCAAGACAAAGATTAAGTACTACAACAGTACAAGACAAAGATAGAGTACTACAATAGTGCAAGACAAAGATTAAGTACTACAACAGTACAAGACAAAGATAGAGTTCTACAATGGTGCAAGACAAAGATAAAGTGCTAGAACTGTATTAGACAAAGATATAGTACTACAACAATACAAGGCAAAGATAGAGTACTACAACAGTACATGACAAAAAAGAGTATTACAATAGAACAAGACAAAGATAGAGTGCTACAACAGTGCAAGACAAAGTGATTGATCCAAAATCTGTAACTTTACTTTTTGTTTACAAATGTACAACGGAAATCGTTCCACTTTGCTGCAGTGGTTCCCTGTGAAGACTAAACCTAGGCGCCCGCCCACCGCCAATTACTTTATAACACCTCGTTACCCGCCCACCACCAATTACTTTATAACACCTCGTTACCCGCCCACCGCCAATTACTTTATAACACCTCGTTACCCACCCACCGCCAATTACTTTATAACACCTCGTTACCCACCCACCGCCAATTACTTTATAAAACATCGTTCACTAATACAATCATTGATCTCTGTGTACCAAACTCTAACACAAAAATATTTTAACAGTGATTTTATTACCCATAATACCATGTTAATTAACATAAAAATGCACCCGATAATATTAACATAATCCTCAAATTCAACTGAAGGTCACATTTTCTCCATCTGTTTACTTGTAAGACAGACAACAACACGCATTTATATTGAATCTGTCGTTTGAGTATAGACAGTGGGTGTAAAATTGACACTTACTATGTAACTGAAACGTCCCGTTGAGCCATCTTTCCCATTCAAGTAATGAACAGCCAGGTCACAAAAGTTATCGGTCATGGATGTTTTACGTCGTAGGATTAATTTCTCCACAACGAATTCAACATTAGGGAGACGTGTAGCTAGTACTTCCTGGGAGCATGTCAGAGCCAACTCATCTCCTTCCTGTCTCTGACATGGTCCAAACTGTCCATCAGTGCATGCTGATAAATGTAAGTAACATTAAATCTCTTCTCATGTTAGTAAACAGCTTGTCGGGCAGTTTGATAATTAGGAAAACATAATCCAAATACATAGTTTTTCTTCTTTTTTTTTAAACAAACTTACTATTATGAACCGTTTATGTATTTGGATATTACAATTTGTAGGTTTCTCTGCATTTATTCATGTGTAAATAAGAAGAATAAAAGACTTTTTATTGGCATTTTTAACTAGTTGTCAACTAGAAGATAATACGTCTTGCTGACATTTTTGTTCCGTTTTTTTTAAAATCTTTTTGTTTCTCCCCATAAAATCATCACAGTTGTCAGCGTCTACGTCATTCACTGAACTGCTGGCATAGATCAAAACTTATTTTGATTTTTATTTCCTGGATATGGGGCCGTCCATAAAAGATGTCAAGAACCTAGAGGGAGGGGGTCACACATTTTTTATGATGTTTGACGAGGAGGAATGTGGGGTGTTTTAAAACTAAGATCTTTTTAAAAATTAGCAGCTTTAAATACAAGATTCACTTAAGTAGTTTATTGCTAACAATTGTTTAGTGGCATTTCTGATGGATTCGCAAATGGTCTCAAGTGACGCCCCCCCTAAAGGCGCTCTTGATAAACACTAAAATGGTGTCACTAGTGCAGAAGGTGTCACTAGAGCAGAAGGTGTCACTAGAGCAGAAGGTGTCACTAGTGCAGAAGGTGTCACTAGAGCAGAAGGTGTCACTAGTGCAGAAGGTGTCACTAGAGCAGAAGGTGTCACTAGAGCAGAAGGTGTCACTAGATCAGCAGGTGTCGCTAGAGCAGAAGGTAGAGCAGAAGGTGTCACTAGAGCAGAAAGTGTCACTGGAGTAGACCGTGTCACTGGATCAGAAGGTGTCTCTAGAACAGAAGGTGTCACACTAGAGCAGAAAAAAAGATTGATAAACAATAAACTGCAATACGACCATAAATATCGTATTTCAAATGATGAAGTTATGATGTTTAGTTTTATCAGACATTAGCCTCGCCAATGGGGAAAAGAATAGAGAAGTATTGAAATGAATGATAAACGTGACGTTGTTCTTAGCAAAACAAGGTTTGCCATTTGGTAGTTGTAGAAATACTGGAAATTCTTCATGAATCTTTATTAGCCAAATATGATTCCACTTTGGACAGTCAACTAAAGTTTTAAAAGAAAAATGAACCTATTTTAAGTCATGGTGTGCAAATTAATTTAAGTCATGGTGTGCAAATTAATTTAATTCGATCACTTGCATCTGAGTTATCGGTGACAGTTGAAAATGAAGTTAAGTCTGAACACTTTTTTTCTTTAATTTTTTATTCAACCGTTGATATATCTAAAATTGATCAATGTATGTTTCCTTACGTTCAGTTTTAATATTTTAGGACATGTGGAAAGATTTTTAGGCTTTTATACTTTGGTAAACAGAAATGCTGCAGCATTTGCTGAGAAGATTTTAACGAAAATACGAAAGCGAAACATTGAAATCACAGTCTCTCGAGGACAGGCATATGGTGGTGAATCTGGGATAAAAGAGCGCTCTTCAAACTCAAACAAAGAAACGTACAACCAATGCCATCTATGTTAATTGTTGTGCCCGTGTTTTGAATGTGTTCACTATCGAAGCAATTTCTGTAAACGGTGATATACAGCTGTTTTTCTTCACAGCTAAAATGTTGTATGATTTCCTGACGTCTAGTTGACTACGTCTGCCGTATTTTCATGCACATTCCTGACATCTAGTTGACTACGTCTGCCGTATTTTCACGCATATTCCTGACTGACATCTAGTTGACTACGTCTACCGTATTTTCACGCATATTCCTGACTGACATCTAGTTGACTACGTCTGCCGTATTTTCACGCATATTCCTGACTGACATCTAGTTGACTACGTCTACCGTATTTTCACGCCCATTCCTGACATCTAGTTGACTACGTCTGCCGTATTTTCACGCACATTCCTGACATCTAGTTGACTACGTCTACCGTATTTTCACACACATTCCTGACATCTAGTTGACTACGTCTACCGTATTTTCGCATTTCCCTCGGGTTATACCAGATTTTACAAACCCCGGGGTACGTCTGTGTGCGGGTTTTCTGAAATATTTGTTACGTGCCACTACTCTATAGCTAGGTTCCACAGCTTTTCATACGACAGTCAACTTAAATTCTGCAGCATAGGATTTGCGCTTTGGCATTACGGTATCTTGGTAGCGAATATCATGAAATTTATTTTCTTTCTATTATTTCTATTATTCGTGTCTCTCGGGTTAACCTCGGAATGGAATACTCTAGTTTAAGCCAATTTGGAAGCAGTTTTCATTCATGTGGAAAAATGAATGCTTTGTATAAAAGTATAACGACTGCAGTTGTCTGGTGGTAACGGTGTACCGAAAAAAAATAGGGCGCAATTGTTTACGGTTAGCTAATCGAATAAATACCAAATGTATACGCTTTAATTTATAATTAGATCCACGGGTATTTATATTTTTTATAATTTTGTATAATATTTTTATCAAAATAAAGAATTACTTTAGAAGTATCAAGGGATATCGTTGTGTTCATTTTAATGATTGAGTTGTGACAATATAGATTTAATGACATTTCGACTTATTTCTATTGTATTGAGCTCATCCATTGTTGCGATCTGGGTTCTGGATGGAATAAGACAAAGTCTCGACTCTTGTCAATATATACCCAAGTCTTTGTTGTGACAACAATACAATAACAGCCACTGCTTCAGCAATACATTACGGTCATTACATCAATCAGATGCATCCAATATCAGGCTATGCACAAGGACGGCCACACCAGCAATATAATAAGAGCAACTTCAGGACTGCCACACCAACAATATAATAAGAGCCACTTCAGGACTGCCACACCAACAATATAATAAGAGCCACTTCAGGACTGCCACACCAACAATATAATAAGAGCAACTTCAGGACTGCCACACCAACAATATAATAAGAGCAACTTCAGGACTGCCACACCAGCAATATAATAAGAGCCACTTCAGGACAGCCACACCAGCAATATAATAAGAGCCACTTCCTCAGGTACATCCAAACATCAGGCTACATCATCATAAGTCTAACTTTCCATGACTTTCTCTAACACTCGAGCACACCTCGATAATGTTCTAGACACTACACCCACCTATGACTATCTCCGAAGTCTCTAGACTGTCTCAACACATTTCAACACATTGGCTGTACTGACCCTGTACTGACCCTGTACTGACCCTGTACTGACCGCCCAGTCTTCGCTCTCCCACGCTATATATAGCCCGACTTCATTCTTCCTAAAATCATGCGGGATTAAAACTCTCAGTGTTATGTTTACTGAACGGTTTTGACTATCGCTCACAGTTATTTCACAACAAATACTCGCAGTGATTCTCATACCTTGACATCCATCACACATGGAAGAAAATAAAGATTCTTTTCTAAGTTTTTGCGAAATTTACAAACACGACATTAGTTTTAAAGAAGAAGTCGTTGATTTTTATACCTTCAAAGATGTGTATACATCGATGTGTCCAGCACTACCTAGTCAACTG
>MUZC01001116.1:100170-118502 GCA_002072015.1 Radix auricularia | reverse complement strand
TTTTTCCGGCCAAGGCTGAATGGGATCATAATAAGTTCCTCGGCCGATATTATACTGATATGTTTACAAGTTCTAGATGACATATGAATAATTATGACTCACAACAAACTTCGGCTTTGACTTACAATAATAATTGTTAATTTTAAACAATAGTTAAATAAATTTTGCACACAGCACACTGCCAACCTTTATGAATGAAACACCTATCAACGAGAACAAAGCAATACTAATACGCCAATAGTAATAGTAATTCTAATAGTCATAGAGTCAAAATAAATTTGAAGGATGAATGGAATGGTTTCCAGTGACAAGTCTGCACATGGTACATTTTATTATTATATACACTTACACAAGTATAGTATAGTATAAGTATAGAATAGTATAGCAAAATCGGCCGACATATTTACAATCGGTAGACCAATATTAAATTTAAATCTATTTAAATAATTTATTTTAATTAATTTAGATTTTAGAATTAATACACACAAATAAGCCCGGATCTATTAATGTCGTATTATAATATAAATGCGTATAAATTATAAAGAAGTTTGTTAAGATATTATTACGACTTAATTCTTTCCAAGTGGCTACTGCAAAGAGTGGCGTATGTCGTAACGCTAGCAATATCCCGCCGGATCGTCTGTTGTTACGACATGTCGTAGCACTAGTTTCCTGACAAGCGCTACGACATGTCGTAGCGCTAGCCACATCCTAAAATAAAATAGATCTAATTAAAAACAAGAATTTAAATATCCAGTTTTATTCTAATATTAACATTTTTTAGCATCGCGTTACAAAAACAAGTGCTTCTTTTGAAAATTTTAATGTGTGTTTTAAAATGATTGGTCGGTTTTACTGCAAGAAAATCGGTTATTAACCAATCGATTCGGTTTCTGATTAGTACAGCGCTCAAGTGATCCAAGGTTGTGATGACTGCCTCCTGTTTTCAGGCCGCTTTATTTCATCAGGTTTACAGAAGCTTTTAGGCAACCATCAGACGATGAAAAGATGGAATTAGCTGAGGTAAAAAATCGTTGCTAATGTGTCCATCGGCGGACAGGTGGTGGCACAAACACACTGGCCGGTGCTTTTAACAACAATCTGCCGCCTGTAACCGAATCAATGGGCCATTGTGCCGGGCGGGTCGTCATTGGTTGTTGTTCTTATAATTCCTGTATCACTTTGGTACACGGACAAGACCGGTAGTTGTTGGTACCCCGTAAGTGATCGATTGGTGTGTATGACTGTACGGGGTAGACAGAAAGCAAACACAAGTTTGTAAGCAATCAAATAACGGAAATTATAAAACAACAACCAACTTTAGTTTGTACATCAAAAACTAACAGAGTGCTGGGAATATAATATAAATAAATGGTGTGGATAAACAACCAACTTGAGTTTTTAAATAACAGCCAACAAAGAGGTATGATTAAAAAAAAAAAACTCTTAAAATACAAATAATCAGGCAAATGCGTACAGTAAGCAGGCGTAGTTGTGGATGAAGAACAAAAAGATAAAACTTTGAGGCATGTAAATAAATAGCAAACAGAGTGTTTAAGGTAACAGTGAAAAGATAATAAACAAGAAAAAAGTCAAAAATGATAAACGATACCAAAAAAAAAGTTCGTTATTTGGTGCGTATCAATAGTTTTAAATTTTGCCGTGATTATTTCATAACTAGTGTAATGAACAAAAATGTGTTTGGGAACCTTTTATATTCATCAGAAAGGGGATAATATTAAAGTTTACAATAAACGAATAACTGCAATGTCCTCAAAAGGAGGATTTAAAAAATAAATTTAAAAAAAAGAAGAAAACCCCCCACCCAAACTGAGAAAAATAAATAGAAGGAAAGGGGTCATAGATTGGGATAAATTTAACAATTTTTATTCTAAAAAAAATGATAATTCATATTTTTAATGATTTAAATGCAAAATTATTTTTAAAAATTATTGCATTTTTACATTTTTGTGTTAAAAAAAAACTGTATTTGCTTGCTCAATTTATCAATTGAACATAGAAGTCTGTGCTCTGTTGTCCCGTCATACAACTCATTGAAACATCTACCAACAACTAACAGAAAGACACGCACATAACTCCTTGAAACATCTACCAACAATTAATAGAGAGACACACACATATTTCATTGAAACATCTACCAACAACTAACAGAAAGACACACATAACTCATTGACACATCTACCAACAACTAACAGAGATACACACACATTGAAACACCTACAAACAACTAACAAGACGACACTCGCAAAACCAACTTAAAATCTACCAGCACCTAACAATATGACACACAAAATAATATTGAAAGGCGACGGAAGCAAAGAAATTAATAACCGCACCAAAAAACCAGCCGAGAAAATGGCCTGAGGGTCAAGACTGACCCTCCGAATCTTATCCCAGTCTAGCAGTGTCCACCCCCTGCTATTAGTAGGCAGTAATTATGACCTGAGGGGAGGGACGATGTTGAAAAAAAATAGCTAAAAAACAATGCTAGACGGCTGCACTGACCACGGTGAAAAAAACACACACTTACACACAACCACACACACAGCACGATTTGCCTTGGTTCAGAAATAACGTTCTGGTGTGTGTGCGTGTGTGTGTCTTTAGTGTCTTTACACCTTTATTCCGTTGAGGTGGTTTGTGCTAATTACAACCAAAACAAAATATCCAAGCTAATAATAAAATATCGTTAAAAAAACAAGTTTTTGACTATAAATCCTTTATATACGAGGCATAACTATAAGGATGTTCATTATAATACGCAACGCAATCCGAAAATACAAATTTTTAGTTATGTCTCGTTATATATGTTTAATTTATTCCGCGCCGATCGTGAATATATTTTTAAAAAGTATTGTCAATATAATACGCAACTTATTGCGCGACAGGAAAGGTTGTTGAATATAATACGCACCACGACACTCTATCTAAAAAAAATAAAATAACGTGATACTACCATTCACAAACCCCATTAAATATCATTCTAGATTGCATTAAAACTTATTTTAACTAAATAATTATGAAAGTAAACAAAACAATTGATATCTATAAATTGCTGCTACAATTACGAGAGTAGAAAGAAAAGAGATTTTTGAAAATTCTTTCTCAAACATTGTTTTGGATATTATTAGCTATCGTTTAAGGTTTGTTTCAACCTGACAGCTATTATGGTTGCCAAGAAACTGACAAAATACTGATATTGTTTCAGTTTTTTTTTCTTGAAATCCAATAATCCTTTAAGGTATTTTTTCACCCGTGCACATCTTTGGGTTTTCTGACATATTGGCAAAAGACCCGAACCTTCAATCTGGTATGGTTCAGGAAGAGTTGCTTGAGGAAGCTCAAACAGACAGCACAGACATTTAAAATATATAAACGCATTCCCCCCCCCCCCCAAGGGAAATTGCGTTAAAAATGACTACTACAAATAAAAAATATAGTTTTCGTAAAACAATTATATGAGCACGAATCTCGAAATACACGTGTGTTTGTTAAGTCTTTGTCTTGCTCACGTCCCTTAAGTTGACTCAAATAAAATAAAACTATATCTATTTTTTTAATCTGCAAAGTTCAAAGGAAATACATTGATATTTGACCTATTTTGGGGACCAACCGGAAACCGATCTGGACATTCGCCCCGGTGGGATATCGGGATTTTCGGAACTATTCGGCTCAGCAAATATGGCCCACGCATATAGCCAAATGACAAATATCTTTAACAAATACCTAAAAAATACAATTTTGGAATTCGATAAATATCAAGATTAGTATACTTACAAATTTTAAAAATATAACAAATTTAACCAAATTTTATAAATTACTAATTTGAAATTATAAAGATATAAAATTAATAAACTAATTTTCTACGACAATTTCGTGTTTACTTCTAGCAATTAGCGCAACGCCGCCATATTTAAAATTTAAACTGTTTAAATATCCAATAAAATAATAAAATAATTTCAAATAAAAGTTAAAAAAAAATTAACTGCAATTAGCAGCAACAAACATTTACAAAGTAAATAACTAAGTTATTAACAAGAGAATCGAAATTTAAAAGTAATATATAATGAATTTATTATTTTAAATTTTAATAAATTAAAAGTCCCTTCTTCTGGCCATGATTATAATATAGTTGCTCTTTGCATGCAGAGCGTAGACGGTCACTGACGGTGGTAAAGTAAACAATAAAAAATACAATCAATAATAATTTAATAAACCAAATTGAATGCCTAAAATTAAATTATAGTTTTTGAAAACGTGAAAGCGAAATACAAGGTGGTTATGGTTTTGAAAAATAAAGCAACCGCTAATCGTTTTCAAATTAATTCGAATTTCCGATTTTCGTTTAACGACCCTAGTACTCGGAATCGTATCTTATCTTATATATTACAGACGCTCCTTCTGTACAGAAAATTATTGCGTCCTACGTATATCAATGGTTTGTGTGTAATCCTGTATTCTTATTAGAGTTTTGAATGATGATAAAGTGTTGGATTTCCTGGTTTATTCCACGCCCGAATACCGGACGGAAAGAAAGAAAACTTGTATGTGTTTGTTCTTTCAAATGGAATAAAAAAAAAAGGGGGTTTTATCTTTATGTCTATTTGAGAGTTGTATTAAGTTATCTTTGTGTTGTATTTTTAAATTAGAATTTATTTTTTTATGTGTAATTACTAATTTACTCTTGGTTCTTCTATCCTCTAGTGTTTCAAGGTTTAATGATTTAACTAATGGTGTTACTCTTGTGAGTTTTGAATATTCTCCAAAAATGAATCTGGCAGCTCTTTTTTGGATTTGTTCTAGTTTATCAATATTTTCTTTGGTGGATGGGTCCCATACAGAAGATGCATATTCTAGTATAGGTCTCAGCAGGGTGAGGTAGCATTTTAGCATCTTTGTTACATTTGTAAACGTTTCTTTTTATAAAACCTAAGGTTTTGTTTGATTTTTTAATAACTTCATTGACGTTGGGATTCAATGATAGTTTCTCATTTATTATGACTCCAGATCAGGCAAACAGTACATCTAACTATTTGGATTTGGTACCCGGTAGAAAATGTGAATTTGAATGGCACAGATTTTGTTAAAGCAAAAAAAAAAATATTAAAAAAAATAAATTAATTAAATGTTACTTCAAGTTTGTCAGACTTTTAAAATATTACTATAATTCTTGCAACTTAAAAGATTATATAGCATCTTATGTGATTAGCTAAGTGATATCATAACCAGCACATCGAATAATTATCATATCCGAATATATAATAAACATTACAACAGCAAATCGAAGAGACATTATACTAGTATTCTACTTTTGATAAATATTATAATGTACATCTAAGAAAGATTAAAACTAGTACATTTAAGAAAGATTGTAATCAATACATCGAAATATGTATTTTACTCAGTACATATAAATAAAGAGTAGAGCTATATGGCATTTATAGCAAAGACTTTCCACATCACAATCTCCATGAATACATCTAGTACACCTACAACGGTTTTAAATGTTCCTTTTTTACAATCGGGTCAATCAAGACTTAAAAACTATTTAAAAATTTTGTATTGCACCTATAATAGGCAAACGTTTAAAATTTTTAATTTCTATTTGACTGCTACTGCTACATCATTTTTTGTTTAGATTATAGCAGTTCTCTATTTGTTTATTGTATTAAAGTTTAGCGTGTAAGGTTCCTAAAAATACCCCCAATCTTTCTTAATATAATCATCGGGGGGCTGCCCATAAATGACGCCACGCACCTAAAAAAAAAGGGGGGGGGAGGTCACCACATTTGTGACTATTTGTGACGTGCGGGTGGGGGAGTTGTGTCATCACGTCAAAACACGCTACTTAAAATGAAAATTCCACTTGAATATTCGATTTATTTTGTGACGTTTTACATATTAGCTTCACGTGTGTTACGATGTTAGAGTGCACCCTAACGCAAACTAGATACTTAAATGACAATAAAGGGATTTAAAACATGGTCATTTTTACATAGAAAATACTGCGTGCAAAGGGGGGGTCGCAAGTTTGTGACGTCACATTGGAGGGGGGATCTAAGTTTTTGAGACGAGTTTTTACGAGGGGGAGGGGGTTTGAAAATCGGCTAAAATCGCATGACGTCATTTATGGACGGTCCCATCTGTCAATTTTTTTATGATCCAGGAATTAGATGTTTGAGCCCGTGTTTTACCATTTGGTTGGAATCTTGAAAATATAATCCAACCCCCACCCCCCCCACCAACCCTGACACGGCCGAACGTGATCGGTGGTACAACCTGTCAGATGACGTAAAGATGTCAACCGTACCGCATTGACCTCCCATCTTTAGCTTTTGACCTTTTAAATCCCGACACATAAACATAGCGTACATAAAAGTATTGTTCTTAAACGGAAGCCGACAGTGTACAGGTGCGCAACATGCGGTGCGCATACCTAAGCAAATAGAATTTGCAAATGGAAATGTTATGCATACTCCCCACCAACGACCTCTCCAGGTACCTACTAACTTAAAATAGAAACCTGACCTCCGCATAACTTCTCCCCCTTTTCCTTGACCTCATTTGACTTCGTCTAAAAATACACCCGAACTTGCGTTGTTGAGACAATGCTCTGAAGACACTCTGTCAGTCTCTGCCCATTGTTTTTTTTTCTGGAATCTGCCGTCGTGTTATGAGTCGGCAGCATCTTTGTTCGGTGTCTGACCTATTTGATAAAGTCATGTTATTATTTGGATGACACTGATGATCATTGGGGTTTTACGATACTTGGGCTACGATGGTCACAAGACTTAGTCGCCGTCATATATGACTCTGAACCTGGGAGATTACATTGGGGTTGTTTCTGTTGTGAATAAAGAGGCGTTTTTGAAAATTTATCATTTTTTTGGGTTGTGTATGTAACAGTCTAGTTGCTCTTGTTACCTGTTTGTAAATGCCACCAAACCAATGTCTTTGTTTCGCTGTTTAAAAGTCGATCCTGACAGAAAGTATTAAAGCATTTGTTCAGGTTTTAACATAGTATCGGTATCAACATCAGTGATAAGCAGCAGAGGCGTCCCTAGGGTTGGTGTCACCCGGGGAGGTAGCTTATTGTGTCAGCCCCTAACGATTCAACCCATAGAACTCCTCCGAATCTTCCAATGCCATTTTTTGTCTCACGCCTTGTGATGATTTTACCCGGTGTAGTCCGCACCCCTCGCACACCCTAGTGACGCCACTGCCAATAATACATTATATTAACATAGATATGCATGTTTGCACACCTTTAATAAATATAAATAAAACAAAAATATTAATACATATTTTTCCTCTTAAAAATAACAACCAAAAAGAAAACCAATTTTTTGAATTTTGGAGAAAAATCTTATCCCGCTCCCCCTCCCCCAACTGTAGGGTAAGAAGAAATGAGGTGGGGTTCTTCTCACCATGGTTTCGGTACGTCAAAGCTCAGTTGGCTTCATTTCATTTAAAACAAAATACACCGCCTTTTCATGTCCAGTCTTTTTAATTCTCTCTTTCTCTGTTTCCTTTCCTCTAATTTGTTCTATTCTAGATTGTTGGGACTGCTTATTATTGCATGTGAACTGGTATTTTTTTTTATTAATAAGTTTTGGCGTTTAAGGTATTTCATTTCATTTCATTTCATTTTTCCTAGGTAAAAAAAAATGTGTTCTCTTTTGTGACATCAAATCGTACACAGTAACATTTCAGAAATTGGTGTCAGCCTCCGATGGTGTCACCTGGGGCGGCCCATTCCCACCGCACCCCCTAGTGACGCCTCTGATAAGCAGAGATTACTATTGAGGTACGTCTGTCTATTGTGTGATTCCTATTAAAACTTGCAATTGTATCATTCAGAGTTTATACGGCACCCTTCAATTTCAGTTTTTTGCAAATGTTTGAAAAACCAAAAGCCGCATTCCCCATATTGTCTTAGGTTTCGGCGCCGGTGTTAGGCCTACATAGAATTGTAACGGCAAATATCCTTTTATAAATAATAAAAAAGCAGGGCTGCGGATTTTAACGATTAATTTCTCAATTAATCGGTAAAATGTTTTATCGATTAAAAAAATAAATAATTTTAAAATAAGCTGTTTTATAAGGAGAATGATATAAAAAACTAAACATTGTTTTTACTTTATAAACTATAACTAAATTAAAATTCATTGACATTCAATTGAAGTACTTATATTTAAACACATATTTGTTGTTACATTCTTAAGTAATGGGGATTTTATGAAATTTCCAGTTAAATGACGTCATAAATCTTATTTTCAGCTTTAATCCAAATTATCCATTAATTATTTGGTAATTTTTTCAAAAGTTAACGATTAAATTTAATTAATTGATAACGGCCCTAAAAAAAGGAACCTTGAGTGTACTTTTGTAAAATAACGACAAATAATAATGTATCGGACAAACAACTCACCCATCCCATGATTCTATTTTCAAAGACTTAAACTCTTCCAGGCCTGGAACGAATGACCCCAAAAACTATGGACATTTTCAGAGACTGCGTGGATGGGTTGCCAACAGATTATGGATTTATCTCTCTGTACACCCAAAACAGAGTCCTCGATGAAAACAAATACAGATATTTTGGGTTTAAGACATGCGTCACGAATCAGGAACTGTTTGCCAACTGTTCTGATGGTTTTCTTTGTTTTGCCATTTGTTGTCAATCTTTTAAATGAATAAAGAAATGGAGCAACCTATCATAACTTTTAAAAAAAAACAACATTTTTTCCAACTTTTGTTACGAAAGCGAATCAGGAATCTGTGAGATGTTATAAATCTGTCTGTGATGAGGTCTGACGTCATCCGGGTTTGTCGGTACACAACACAGTAGATGTGTAGCACGCGCTAAACATTACAGGGATTCAGGTACTGTCGTGAGTCCTCTGGGAGATTTGGAGACTCGCGGTGTGCTACACATCACAAAGGTGCTTGCCATTTCTACTGCTGATCCGCTGTTCGCTCAATGTAGGAGTCGCACTAAAAGGTGCCAAAATACATTGCGTTTAAACTCAGGAGATACAAGAGGAATAGAAGAAAACAAAAGAGAGCTAACAGCTCAATGGACCTACCATTACAACCGATCTTTCTATACAGCAGACCTACAAATACGACCGATCTTCTTAACCAATTCAATTATATATTGCCCTATACAAAAGACTCTGTATTATCAATTTCAACTTTCTGTCTATACAGAAGACCTATCTTTTCAACAGATGTTCCTATACAGAAGACCTACCAACTCAACCAATCTTCTTAAACAGAAGACCCGCTGCTCCTACCGTTTAAACGGGGCTTCATTCTAAATGACCTTTCTACTCCTTGACCATCTAATCAACGGGCCCATTAAATCACCGGAACAATCCAATTAAAAGACATTCCTAATCAACAGACCTATCTAATCACGTTGATTCAATCTATTGAATATTGTAAAGTGTATGATGATAAGAAGTAAAAAGCTACCAGGCTGAAAATTGGGACTAAAATGAAATCACTCCGCCACCACCCACCCCCATCCCAACAAAAAGCATGCTGGGAGTGCATTGGCCGCAGATAACTGCCCATGGTCGTTCAAAGTAGGTCAAGTTTTAGCCGTGACCTAGATAAGGGACAATCGAATCATCTCCAATTTTTCCCCTTTATGACAGTCATGCTTTTGTTAAACATCTCAAAGCTGCCCTTATGCCCGTGTGTAAAACCCTTTGTGTTTATAATTAATGGGTAAATTAAATTAACAATACACCGCCCTGTTTCCCCATACCGCTTTCTAATTTTTCTTATTCACATTGAGCAAATCAGCATGTCTAAAATCGTCACAGTCCTGGAAAAGCACAAATAATAATAATAATAATAATAAAAATAAATAAATAAATTTTAACAAATCTCTCTTCACGAAGTTGTACGGATGCACTTTTAATACTTTTATACTATAGTTAATTTGTTATATTTTTATACTATAGTTAATTTGTTATATTTTTATACTATAGTTAATTTGTTAAATATTTATACTATAGTCAATTTGTTATATTTTTATACTATAGTTAATTTGCTATATATTTATACTATAGTTAATTTGTTACATTTTTCATTGAATTAAATGTGAAACTAAATGTTAGCACAAAGATGCCGCTCGTGTGATTTAGTCATAACTAGAAAAGTAATTTGTAGAAATGTAAAAGAATCAATCTAATCTGTCGCTAATTTAGTCCAGTGAATACCATTATTTCTCTACTCCCCTCTCATCCCCTCCCGACCCTCATGTCTCTTTCTCCCACCTCCTGCCTCTAGGATCTCTCTCTGTCTCCCTCTCTCTCATCTGCAAATGTTATCTTCTCCATGACATGCCTTCTGTGGCCAGCAGCTCCTGGGATGAGAGAAATGGGTCAAGGGCTTTGTTTCATGCATAAATTTAAATGGAGCCTAGTTGGCCATTGAGATTCTCTCATTAAACCTGACCCATCCGCCCGCACGTAGTACCACACCCCTTTCATAAAGTCCCTACCAATTTTGAGCCCCCTCCCCGCCCCCCCCCCACCAACGGAAACCTCCCATAAGCGTATCCTAAACTTGCCGAAAATCAAACAAAAATTAAGAAAGGATGTTTGTGAGTACGCGCTTCTCTTGTCTTCGTGATCAAGCTTTGTTCTTCTCTCTGATAACGTCAGTTGGGTTTACAATTTACTGGTTCTCATTGTTTGTTTTTTTCAAAAATCATTAAATGGTTTAATTTTTTGGGGGTACAATTATCTAAATAAAATGATATGTATAGTCAAAACCGTTTATTTATGTAAATTTTTTTTTCATGAAAGTTTCAAAATATAAATTGTTACAAAAAAAAAAAAAAAAAAAAAAAAAAAAAAAAAGTCACTCGCATCCTTCATTACTTTATGTGTTAAAAATAAATTAGTAAACTTTGGGTAAATATTCTCAAATAGACAATAATATTAATAGTAATAATAATACTAATAATAACAATGGTAAGAATAATAAAAACAATAATAGATCTAATTCTATTGTTTTATTCTGCGAACTAGCAAAGTGCACTATTTCAGTCTGGTGCTATGCCAATGAACTTTAAATGAAAACACTGGCAAATGTACATAATAGACAAAAATGTATACTTTATGAAAATGTATAATAAATATGTCAAACCATGGACTGCGCATGTCAGCAACATTTATCAGTAAACGAGAGGTAAGATGTGAAGTAAATATAGTTTAGAGAAATAGCTCTTCGTATGAGCATTGACTTTGCAATATCAAAATAGAAAAATGTCTTTGTCACAATCCTTCTTCAACTCGACCGGATGGTCTCTGTTGTCAACAATATTCCGAGTAAAACGCCCGATGACTGACCATAGACATTACATTTACTAAGAATAGCACTCAACATTTTCTTTAGTAATAGACTTGTTTATTACATAAGAGATATGATTGACTGGGAAATTGGGGGTTCATGCGAGTCAAAAAGCATGATACGACGTAACTGAGGTGAAAATAAGCATAGGGGTTTGAGGAGAGGGTGTAAGTGCATATTTTAAAATCCGTTTAGTAATTTAGCTTTAGTTTAGATATACAGACGCTCCTTCTATGCAGAAGATAATTGCGTCCACAAACCATGACTATGACAGATGATCTGTTGGTAAGTGATGCAGCGGTCTCAGGCCACGGCTATGAGTGTCCCACGCATTACCCAGCTGCCTAACTATTGTTAGTTAGGTACACATTCGGAGCTGAGTGACTCAGGGACTCCTTAGGCCACATGAACACATCCTTTTTTCTTCGCATGGATTCGAACTCGTGACCATCGGTACGGCAGTCGAGCGCGCTTGCCACTCGACCACCGTATCCCATTGATAACTTGATGTGAAGTCAACGCCTTAGATCTACTATTGATTGAACGAAAACATGCGGTATTATAAGCAAGTTTCAATAAAAACAGAGAGGAACGTTAGTTGAGTGGCATGCGCACTCTACTGATGTACCGAAGGTCACGGGCTCGAATCTCAGCAAAGGCAGGGATTTGTTCCCGGGGACAAGGGTGTCCCTGAGTCCACCCAGCTCCAAATGGGGACCGAACACTAACTAGGAAACAAAGGCGGCTGGGCATTGCACGGATCTCTCATAGCCGTGGCCTGTGAACACTGTGTCACTTTCCAACAGACGAGTATGACTGTGGACGCAATAATATTCTGTATAGAAGGAGCGGCTGTGTAGATAAGACAAAGGAGGTAAGAATGTAATCCTCTGAGAGGAAACTGCTCACACCACTCCTTTTGTGTGCATTTTGTTTGTTTGTTATTGATATGAATCTTCTTGAAATTGCGCTCAAAGTTTGAGCCTGTCGACCAACTTCATTGAGCTGCAGGGCCAACAGATGCCATCCGGCCGCAATTAAAATGGTCACCGAGAAGTGAAATCGCCGCACAGGCCATTAGGGTCACTGACTTTGGAGGGGTGGGGGAGGACTGCTTGTTATACAACAATCACGAAATTCGTTCTTCAACCTGAAGGCGCGTGGTCTTTCTTGTTGGCGTTTGGTTTGTTTAGGACTAAAAATAAAACTAACGATAAAAGTGATATAACTTTTCATGGATGTGGTTGACAATGAATTGGGGGAGGGCGGGGTGGGTTGTAAAGGAATGGCACTTTCTGGACTCGATCTTCACGGTGCCCTTGTCACACCCAACCAATTCCGTCACCCAACCAATTCCGTTTGGTAAAACATTTTTTTTTTGGAAGAGTAAAAGTATTAAAATCAGAATTTCGGTGGGGAGTGGGGTGCTGTAAACACAAGTCTGTAGTCTGCTATTCTTTCACCTTGACCCTTGACCTGATTGTCTCGTGTTATACGGGTCAACTAGCGCGCGCTTGTCTTTTGTTGCCGTGAGTGGAAGGGGAGGTCATCACTCACTATAGACCCAAGAGCCGACCAGACGGACAAGAGAACAATACAAAATTCGTGATGGCGACTGCAAAATGAGTTCTTTTTCTGTTTTGGTTGAAACTTTCAGCTGCCCAGATGGACTGTCGTCGAAATCTGACCTGTGAGACAGGGGGAGCGACCGTCGAGTCAGAGTGGTTGGGGGGGGGGGTGTCTAAACAAGGACGAGGTGACGACCGGACTGTTGTGTTAGATTTGATGGCCCGTGAGAGCTTTTGTTTCTGGTAAAAGGATTTTATTCACATTTCATGCCCTTAGGAGTAGACCTGCACTAAAGTCACTTTTTACTCAAGAATGAGAATGTACATTTGAGAGAGATAAACATGTCTCTTGGTGTGGATTTCATTCTAGGGGCGTAGATCAAGTCTCTCGTTTCAGGTTAAGGAGACGAAGCAAAGTATCCCTGGAAAGAGAGAAGAAAGTAATACCTATGGCTTCATAGGCAAGAAGTTCATATTTGTACAATTTAAAAAAAAATTTGAAGGAGTACAGTGATCACATACGTATTTTCAATGATAAAAGATCACTTAATGTTAAATGGTATGCCAGTATTTAAATGTGTGGAGATGAACTAACGACTCAACGAATCTGTCAAGTCAAAGTGAGTATTGCCCGCATAAAGATTATGTTGAAAAACTTGCTTTAAAAAAAAAACCTATATGTTCAGTAACTCTTATGTTTACATACCTGTTATTTCTTGAACGTGATATCCTTGCAAATTTAAATCTAAGTTAAAAATGAAAAGTTATTTTCTCACGGTTTTTAATAACAGTATTATAGCATAATGGACTATAAAGTCATTGTTATGACAGAATATTGACAGAAAATTAAAAACAAAGTTTATAAAACAAACAACTTTATATTTTCAGAAAGACTTCTACAACTAGCATACCCGCCTTTCACACATTTAACTTGCAGGTTCGTAACGATTTATGAGTTAAACATCATCTCAATGAAATCTTCACAAGTTCTTTTTAAAAGAAATGTATTTTAAAATATCACCAACCGTCAGATTGTGGGTTTTAAAAAAATTGGCGCATTTATGATACATTATTTTTGTATTTAAAAAATCATCATGAATTAAATCAATATTTAATTTAACATTGTCTTTATTTAATTTTACAGAGACTTAACAGGCATGTCTGATTGATGCATTTGATTTGATTTTATAATTTTATTCAGCTAAATTGTATTAATTCTAGAACAAAATTTTTAAAAATAATTCATTCTTCCTCACAAACTTTCAAGATTTGGGGTGGGGGCGGGGGTGGGGAACACATATTTAAGACGTTTTTACAAAAAATTGCTTATCAATATAGAGATGGCTATTGTTAATAAAATATCATACTCTGGGTAATCGACAAGTCATTTCTAGTTTATTGACAGTTGAATTGTTTGAAAACTTGAAGGGATGCGATATTCAGGGATTTTTGAGACATTGATGTGAGCACCAAAATAAGAGAACAAAAACATTGAGTCGCAAAATCCACGAGCAGTCCTCAGTACGAGGTGAGTCCACAACATGACTGGGGGCGGCTTGGAGGTGGTCATGGGGTGGCCATGAAGGGGAGGGGGGTAAAGCAGCTTATGACCCAACCAAGACCCAAGTGGACCCCTAGAAGAATGGAAGAAGGCTCGGGGGGGGGGGTGGCTGGGTTTGAAAAAGAGGAACAAAATGAAACACGATGTTCAATCATTGCGGCCATCAAGGTATTCGCTGTTGACGTTTGTTGTTCGCGCCTTTTGTTACCGCACAAATTTATTTTCGTTTTCAACATTTCAACTCACTCCCCGACCCTACACGCCCTCCCGAAGACGACAGGCCAACAATGCCCCCTGACCTTACGTTAAGACGCCCCCTTTTTTCTTTTGTGGTCGTCACCAGCCAATCACTCCATCTTGTGGCGTAGTGTGGACGTTTCGCCGCACGTGCCTCGGATGAGGTGAGCTTCTGATCGAGATAAATGAGGTAACCGCGGCTCCCCGGTAAACGGCTTTGGATGAGGGGGGGGGGAGACAATCGTGACCAGGGAGCCTTTGATTCGCAACAACCAACGGTTGAGGAGACGCAGTGTGCGGACAGAAAAGCGGAGCTGGGTGTTAGGTAGTTAATAACGAGACCCCTTGGACTGGCGCACTTTGCCTCTTTCTTCTTCGCTCCCTCGGTGATCAACAATCAGGGGTGCCCCTACCTTCTCCAAGGTGCTCCCGTCTCTGCGCGTTGCCTCCCTTTCACTCTTCTCCCCCTGGTTGCGCCCTTCTCCCAATGGCTGCGCCCTTCACCCACTGGCTGCGCCCTTCACCCACTGGCTGCGCCCTTCACCCAGTGGTGCCTTTGTTCCCTAGCAGCCATATTCCCTTGCATACTTGCTCTTGACGACCTTTCCCTTTGTACCCTTGTCATTGGTGTCTTTGTGCCCTTGTTCTTAGTGCCCTTTATATTGATGCCCTTGCCATTGGTGCCATTGCCCATGTCATTTTAGCCCTTGGTGCCCTTGTCATTGGTTGCCCTTGCCTTTGTGCCCTTGCCTTTGTGCCCTTGTATTTTGGTGGCCTTTCCCATGCATGTCGTCATTGCCCATCGCACCCAGGCCAATTCCATGACATATTTTGGCATTGACAACCAGATGCCCACGCTTTCTCTTGCATATGCCTCCGGTGGCCATGTTGTGTGTGTCCTGCCCTCCTGGTGCTGGTGTACCTTCCTGTATTTCCGTAAACTCAACATTTTGCCTATTCTAGAAGCATGGTTAAATTGTTATTTTTTAATGAAATACTTTCTGGTTGCTATAGACTAAAATATGATTGTATTCATATATTTTTTCCATATCATAATAGAAACATATTAGTAAACTATATCAAACTTTCTCACAATTGAATTCGATAACAAATTGGGAAACAGGTTACAGTCTTATATGGATGCTTAAGATTTGAGATCCCTTGGAACACCACCGCTGCAGTTGTACTATTTTGAAAAACCCCGACCCACGATTGATTAAACTAAGCATTGAGACCCGCTGGGCCAATCACTGCTGCAAATAAAAGAAACCTGCCATGTGTACAGTAATCTCCCCTCCTACCAGTCACCGATTTTCCTCCCCCTCCTCGCCCCCCCCCCTTCCAAGGTCCATCACATTTCGTGACCAGGTGAGTTCATCCAGGTAAGATGACGCGCAGATAACGAAAGACGGGTGTGGAAACCAACAAGCGACCACTGACCTCAGGTTGACCCCAGGTGAAATTCAAATTTAAAAAGAAAAAAAAAAGGGTAGCCGCAGGGCTGCTAATGCGGTTAAAACTTATCCTGTACCGACCAGACTTGAAGACTCGAATGTTCTGCACACTTAAGTGTCAGCGGTTCTAAAGTTAGATCTTTACCACTAAATATGTATGTTACTATGAATTTTTGTAAATTTTAATTACCACTTTTTTATATAAAAAAAACAACAACTCAACTATTACATATCTATAAATGGGGGATGGGACAGATGGCAAACAACGGGGCAGGGTACATTACTAGACAGAGCCTTATTGTATAGAGTAATAGATGTGGCTTAAATGTGTATAGTTTTAGTTTGGTCCTTATGTGTATAGTAATAGATGCGGCATTATGTGTATAGTATTAGTTTAGTCCTTACGTGTATAGTAATAGATTGTGTATTGTATAATAATAGATGCGGCCTTACGTGTATAGTATATGATTTGGCCTTACGTGTATTGTATTTAGTTTGATTCTTAATGTTTATAGTATTAATTAAGTCAGACATCAATGTGAAATTATTTGATTGGGCCTAATGTGTACAGTTTTTGAAAATACTTTTATGTGTGTAATATTAGATGGAACATCAATGTGTACATGTTTTGAAAGGACTTTAATGTGTGTAATATTAGATGGAACATGTGTACAGTTTTAAAAATACTTTAATGTGTGTAATATTAGATGGAACACAATGTGTACAGCATTAGATAGGACCTTAATGTTTTGTCATCTACGCCTTGCACCAGCTGTTCTGTTTGCCTCGTGCTCCACTGGGCCCTTGTGTGGAAAAGAGCGAAATGATTCTCAAACCTTGGAGTACTACTCCGGTGTTATAATAACAAAGTGAACATGTAAGGATGTCATAATATAACTATATCACGATGTAAGAATCTTATAGTACATAATATTTTCTTTTTTTTTTTTTTTTTTAAATAATACAATACCATCATGCTACAGCTTTGTGAAAAATTATATGTCCTAACTTAGCGATTTCAGAATGTAGTCGTGTGACGATATTAATATAGTTATGTCTTACTAATCATAGAGTAGTGATGCTATAATATTGTGCTGTGATACAGTTCAAAATCGACACAAGTGTACTCTTGAAAACGATGAAAAAGGAGTTTCTAATAAGTAAAACAGGCATGCATACATTGCACCCCAAGGGTCTCTCATTGAACGGCCCCCATCATCTTGCACTACCAAGATCTTTCTATGAACAGACCCCATCATTCTTTGCTTTATTTTTACGAAGCATTTCACCAGTTGTGTTCACTGTTGCCTATTTCTATGAAAAATGACAATATCTTTAACAAGTAATCTTGATTTATAAAAAATAAAAACATAAAATTTCTATTTAATCTTCTCGAAATTCATCATTTTCATTACACCATTTTTGAATACCTCGAATTACTTAAACTGAAATCTTACTTTTTCACATAGTTGTAGCTGATATATTACATTCTCTTGAAAAGGTTACTGAAATCTTAAACATCCAAATAACTATACCCGAAATCTATTATAAAGGGTAGATTTTAAACAACTTATACTGAAATTTAACAATCCATGACGCAACATTTGAATACCTCGATTTCGATAACACTGTAGATCTAGTTGAAATACTCAAGTTTAGGAACTGCCGTAGCTGAAGACCTACATTTTCAAATCAGCATTGTTAAAACGTGTGTTTTTTTTTAAAATCATTATTTTTAAACACCTATATAAGCTAATTCCTAAACGCTGGAAAACAACTACTGTAGAAGACATTTAATCACAAGATTTCCTCATTACAGTTTTTTCCCAATTAAATAAGCCTCGAACCAGTAGATAGTAATTTGCCACCTGTCGTAGCACTTTGGAATAGGAGTATAAGTGTTGCGAATGAAAATATACATATTTGTTTGCTAGATCAAAATTTTACATTTATAACTATTGAAACACAAGCAATCTAAAATATTCAAAATCTCAAGTCTTCAGATCAACTGAAATTCTAAAAAGCTTTTTCATAGATATGATTTATTTTCTTTAAAATTAAAATGAATTCGTGAGAAAAATGTTAAATTGCGATATATATATATATATATGTATATAT
>MUZC01001116.1:59650-95693 GCA_002072015.1 Radix auricularia | reverse complement strand
CCCCCCCCCCCCCCCCCAATACAAGCGGTATCTTGTATTTGAAAGTGACCATGTTTAAAATCATCATTTTGTTTGTTTGGTCATTTAAATATGTTTTTAGTTTAAAGTTGCACTCTAACATCGTAGCACGTGTGAAACCACGTAAATAGTCATTGAATAAAGTTTGGGTAATCATATATTTCAGTGTAGCTTTTATTCAAAGTTGCGCGTTTTGAATGACATCAAATGTGTGACTTCCCACCCCCGTCCCCGATGCGTAACGTCATTAATGGGCGTCCCGTAAAAGGGTGGCATATTGGAGACCGCCCCGGGCGGCAAAAGCTCTAGCTACGCCACTGTGTGTCAAAATGCTACATTTTAAGTCACGTATTCCAGTTGAATCTATGCAAGGCCTCGTTGAGTTTGGACGTTTCAAATGACTTGTGGTCCCCGCAAGGAACATCTCAAAGAGAACTCTTCATTTATTGCTGCACCTTGTCGTGAACAAGTTGTCGTCCGTCGTGGAAGGATTGCCGGTCTCATCAAGTGTCGCTTAATCATCGTGCACTGACCGCCGAGTTGGCAGTGGAAATGGACTGCACGTCTGCCGACTGACCCACGAGTGACAGGAGGTCAAGTGCTGCACGAGGAGGCGCCGAGAGATAACTTATGTTTCCCCGGGTCGCTTCTTTTTGAAGTGGTGTCCATCACAACCACCCACCACCCTTCTTGACAGAGGTGGACTGCAGTGGCCTAGAAAGTTGGGAGATGTTATCTTATCAAGGATCAAAATGTAAGACACTGATTCGAATCGCTGGCGTTGTATTCTTGTTCATGTAACTCGTTTTCGCACATTTAATCGAATCTTTAAAATCCAGATAAATTATTGACATGAAAGAAATAATACTATTGTATACACAAACACTATTTTTTGGGTTAAAATTTTTTTGAGTTGAGACTTTCGGACGTTTAAATATATTACTTTGACTCTTTCAATGTAACGTTACTAATCTCAATAATAAAATTTTAGAATATTTTTTTAAAATTCAATTACTGTGATTTGCTTTTATGGGGGATTATGAATGTTCAAATAGGCTAGATGACATCAGACAGACCCGCCTTAGGCATAGGCAAATTAGACAGCAACGTAGGGCCTCCGATTAGTGGGGGCCTTGCACGGGAATAATAGAAAAACTAATAATAACAACTCGAATTTATAGGCAATGTCCAACAAAGAATTTCCGATTTTTTTATCAAGGGAAATCATTCTAGATTACATTAAAAGTAAACAAAACAATTGCTATTTAAAAATTGCTACTAAAATTATGGGGGTCGAACGAAAAGAGATTTAAAAAAAATTCCTTCTGCAAAATTGTTCACCCAATCAGTGCAATAACCCCCCCCCCTAGTTATTTTTAAATGGTGCATGTTTAAAATGTAATATTTTTAAATATAAATTCATTAGTCCAGGCACATGTTCACAAGATTGACAATCGTATAACCTAAATTTACGCTAAATATACAACTGTTACATATCAAACGTTTTAAGTAGTAAACATTTACCATTTAAAATATGAATGCTGTTGTAATTAGAAAAATATAAAATCGACTCTCATCATGGGTTTGGATGTAGAAATTACAGAAACTTCACTGATTCTCAAAGTATACAATTTTTTTTTTCGTTTTCACAGTTTAGAGACAACAGCTAAAGAAAAATAAAATAAAAGATTAATTTAGCAGTCCGGCATGATTATTTTTATTGTTTTATTTTTATATGGTCAGTTTTTATTATCTCTTCAATACTGAAAATTTATGAAATAAGTCGATATTTTTGTTGTTTCATTTTGATATAGTCAGTTTTTATTATCTCTTCAATAATGGACATTTATGAAATAAGTCGATATTTATCGACTTAGACGTTGAGCACATCGCATTAACAAGTTCATTTAAAAATGCAATCAATCGATCTCTTGAGGGATTTTATTCTTCAAAACTTCATTCGTTGAGACAGAATGAAATTTTTATTTTTCAACTAAGGCCTATATAGGCCTATAGTTGACTACTCAAACTTATTTACCCAAATCTCGTTATCACTCTGTCGCAATAGCCCTTCTTATAGCGTTGACTATTCCGATTACTGTACATCAGGGGAAAGAAGTTTTTCCAAGCTGAAATAAAATTTTTAAAACTATTTGAGAACAACTATGTCGCAAGAACGCCTGAACAGTCTGGCAATGATATCTATTGAACGAGATATCGCCCAGTGTCTGGATTATTCACAATTTATTGCAGACTTTGCTGCCATCGCAGCATGAAAAGTTAATTTTTGTTGAAGGTTTATGACATCTGCACGAATATGTTTGTATAAATTTCAGTTAATTGTTGTTTTAGATAGGTATACATGTTGTTTTTAATAAATGGTGTAATTATATTAATTCCGTATTAATTTGTATTACATTTTGGGCAACAAAATTCACCTCACCTATGGCCCCCAATTCCTTAAGGCGTCACATTACCATAATCTTCAAAATTGTTCTTATTCTTTGTGTGTAGTGACTCTAGAGAAATGTATGAATTACCTTAAGCCAAATCAAAGAAAGTTGGCCATTGCTTTTATTAGTATTTTAAAAATGTACAAACTTAAATTGTAGAACTCGACTCAATGACTCTAAAAGGCTGAAATTCTTTGACCAAACCCCAGACTTAACAAAATCAAATCTACGGATGTTTACGTTATCTTTTTGAATGTCCTACAACAGGGGTCGGGAAACCATGGCTCGCGAGCCAGATGTGGCTCTTTTGATGGCTGCGTCTGGCTCACAGACAATTGTCCGATAATTAAAAAATGTTTCATCAAACTGGCTTGAACTACATATTAATGGCATATCAAAAACAAACAAACAAAACAACACAAAAAACGTCTCCACGCCGGCACGAAGCTTATTATCATCACATATCAACCAGACTATACACAGCCATCAGCACAGCCATGCAGCACCATAAGTCGCATTATAATGGTAAGAATTACTGATTATAGATTAGCAAAAGGATACCAATGTTATTGAAAAAAATTCAGAGACATAATTATTGTACTTTTAGTTTTAGTTTTGAAGGTACGCTATATGCTCACATTTACTTGAGTTTTTAGTTTTAAACATAATGTACGGCTCTCACAGAATTACTTTTCAAAATATGTGGTGCTTATGGCTCTTTCAGACTAAAAGTCTCCCGACCACTGTCCTTCAACATTAAAATCCAGCATAATTGTGATCGATGCTGTTGTGTGAGAATCCACGAAGAAGAGGCCAAGCAATGTGACCTAATTTTAAAAGTCACAACAGACAGGTTGATGTCTTTATGGACATATGGTGACAACAATCGGATCGAATCATGTCTTGATTGACAGTTCAGTGAATTTTATATTTGTGATATTTTGTAGTTTGTTTTTGGGTACACTTATTTTTCTTTGAACCACACGACCTCTTCAACAAACATTGTAACACACGTACACCCCAGCTATATTATACACCAGAGCTACAATATACACCACAGCCATACTATATGCCATTGCTGTGCTATACACCCTAGCTATAATATACTATACACCCCAGCTATACTATATAACACTTTATACTATACACCTTATAGCTGTGCTATACATGCGCACTCCAGCCATACTTTTTAATTCCAGCTATACTAAGGCTCCAGCTTTGCTAAACAACCCAGATATACCATACACCCCAGCTCTATACTATACACTACGACTATACTTTACACTCACTACACTAAACATTCCAGCTATACTATACACCCCAAAAATATGCATGAAAGATATATATATACACCCTTTTTACTCTTTACACCCTAGCTATAATATAAACCTTAGCTATATACCTCCCCCTTCTAGATAATAATAATAATTTGATTATTTATATAGCTGTGTCTAACAGCAAGTATAATAAATTTGCTCACAGCGCTTTACATAATAATAGTCAAGCTCATATAATAATATGGGCATTCAACGCAAAACATGCATATAATAAGACATTGCAGTGTGCATAAACTAAGTTTATTATTTAGATATGCCATACACTTCAGCTGTTCTACACTTACCCGTCGGATCTAACTATACCAGCTTGTAAACTTCCTGATATTTTTGTTTATTCACCAATGAAAGCTACGGGCCGATAATTTCGTTTTCTTGATTTGTCTTTTCCCAGAGGCACCCATATCTTGAGTATAAACAAGAGCGACCTCATTCACTAGCCATTACACAGCCTCAATACATTATACCCTTCAAGTTAATCTGTAATCCAAGCTTTATAATTACACACCCCTGATATACTTAACACACCAGCTATCCAAAAACCCCAGGAATCCTATACAACACTGCAAATAAATTCACCCTAGTTTTCCCATTCACCCCTGCTATCCTGGTCACCCCTGATATCATAATCACCCCGATATCCTAATTCCCCCAAATTTCCTAATGACCCCTGATATCCCAATCCCCCCAAATTTCCTAATGACCCCTGATATCCTAATCCCCCCAAATTTCCTAATCACCCCTGATATCCCATAGATAACCCTTTTACCTCTGATATTCTATTCACACAAGATTTTCTGTTTACCTCATAAATCCTATTCGTCCCATGCGCAGATACCCCAATCACCCCTGATACCCTATTCGCCCAAGATATCCTAGTTACCCCAGACACCCTATTCCCCCCAAATATCCTAGTCACCCCGACTATGTACCGACTTCCAGCCTTGTGGTCATAATTGTGACATTCGACTTTTATTTCCATTTGGTTTGTAAATTTTGGTAATTTTTGTAACATGAACCCGCATTTTTGGCCGTGCAATCGGTTTCATATTTTCGTGTGCGAGAATTTTCTTGTCAAGTTTTGCTAACGGCACAACTGGCAATTATACACAAGCGTTTCCTACTGTCTGGTTCAAATATTTTTTTTACACATGACATTGAAAGCAACAGTGTAACAAGAGTAGCGTATGATAATTGAAGCCCCTTCCCACCCATTAATGTTTTAAGTTCCAAAAATTGACTAGGAATCTTAGCTACATTATTTCTGGCAACATGTCTACCAACTACTTCATCAATCGCATCTGTCGCTCTGCCTATACTGCCAATCGTCAGATCAGCTCAATCCGTCATTACTTAACATTTAGTGCAACAAAAACTCTAGTCTGTGTTCTTGTTCTAGTTCGTAATGATTACTGCAAATCTCTTCTGCCAGGTGCGCCAAAACAATAAATTCAGCTGCCAGATTAGTTCTAAAGGCAAAAAAAACAACAACAAAAAACATGACCATGTTGCTCCGCTACTTTACTCACTTCATTGGCTACCCATACAAGTTCGAAGTGATTATAAACTGGCAGTCTTGTGTCACAACCTCTTTTCTGACTCATGCCCTTCCTATCTTGCTGAACTTTTGTCGGTCTACTCACCAAGTCGTCAGCTACGTTCTTCTGCAGACTCACGCATTCTCTGTGTTCCTAAGACACGAACTAAAATATTTGGCGAAAGGTCATTTTCTTTTTGTGCAGACAAAAAATGGAATTCTCTTCCATTACACATCCGTAGTATTTCAACTGCTAAGTTTATCAAGACTGCACTTAAGACTAATCTTTTCAAAATTAATGAAACAACATTTCTTTTTGATGATTAACGTATAGGGTCTGTGAAACGTATTGTCATTTATGTGGTTAGTATGATATGAATGTTTATTTAATTAATATATGTGTTATTATCTCCATGTAAAGCGCCGTGAGCCCGGCTCTTTGCTGGGATACGGCGCCATATAAATAATCAATTTATTATTATTATTATGATAATTATTAAGTTAGTAGGATTTGAAAAATAAGAAAAACGGGGTGGGGCATTTTTAAAAAAAAAACTTGTTCATTTAATTCAATGAACATTTACTATGTTAGCGACAGTTTTTGTTCATAAAATGATATTAAAGAATGATTTGCGAAACAATTCCTTAGAGTTAAACAACACTCGTGTGTCCTTTGAAATCTGCAGGCGTCTATAAAATAAAACTTAAAGAAATCACAAGTTCGAATCAAATAGGAATGGGACCCCGATCCCAACATTGTAGTATATATCTCAACGGAGCCACCTATTTTTACATTAATTCTGTCTACAAAAATCCAGTTCCATTGCGTTACCATGACAACCACACCAATAGCGTCTAATCCCATTTTCAACGAACTTGTATTACCAAAAATAGTGCACATTTTATTTTTCATTTTGTTAAATTACTTTTTTTATCTTTTGTTTTTAAAAAAAATGTTTGTTTTTTTTAAAAATGTGTTTGGAGGGTAGAGTCTATAAAATAAAGAATAAAAACAAAAGACTAACATCTTGATTGCGTTTTGTTTCTTTACTTTTCTGTTTATGTAAAGTTTGCAAGCTTTCGATATGACTACTGTCTAGGAGAAGTGGGTGTAACATTGTTAGCAATACATTCATAACACTATTACTCATCATTTTACTTGTGTTTCTGAGTGCCGCCAAATAACTGCTGGGGGGGGGGGGAGGAAGGCACGAGCTTTTCTTTTTGTATGTGGTGTTTGTGTGTATGTTATCTTGTGAATCTTTATACGATAAAACCATAGAGCAAAAGGCAATTTTATTATTATTATTATTATTATTATTATTGTTATGGGTAAATTATTGTTACGAGGATCAGGCCGCCATCTTTGTTAATGTGCATGCGTCTGGACGGTCTGAAGCACTACAACTAAACAAAGCCTAACCCTAACCTTAACCATAACACTTACCCTAACCCTACTCTAATTTCTTTAATATCTTGCATTTTGGAAAAAAATTCTCTTTGATTTTTTTTTTAAACTTAACCAATCTCAGTACAAATTGGGCAGTGTATACAGTTTCCTACCTAGCAATAGTACCGTCCTCGACGCGGCCGCCATCTTTGATCCGTCAATCTATAAACAGCCTAATTTTGTTGTGATTAAAAAAAATTATTGAACAACCAGAAAAAGCCGCCATTGAACAAGGCGATGCTTGTGAACATTTACGTAACACCTAATTAGTACGACATATCTTGCAATGTCCTCTATTTAACCATTTACGGAAAACCTAATTAGTGTTACATACCTTGTAATGTCATCTATGTAACCATTTACGTAACACCTAATTAGTGCTACTTATTTCGTAATGTCCTCTATGTAAACATTTACGTAACACCTAATTCGACTAATTCGTCCTGCATATCTTGTAATGTCTTTTATGTAACCATTTACGTAACACCTAATTCGTGCTACATATCTTGTAATGTTCTCTATGTAACCGTTTATAGCAACTAATTCGCCCTGCATAGCTTATAATGTCCTCTATGTTAGAACAATAACAAACAGAAACAATAAGAGTCAGGAATTTAAAAAATCAGACAAAATTTGGTATTGAATCCGTTCTTTCGATTCAGTATAGATTGTGCTATAGGTTAATTGAATGACTATTCTTTTACCATCTTTAATGTTACTAGTTTCTTGTATGACTCCAGTCATTTACCAAGATATTAGACTGCTGTATGGCAGTCAAATATTGCAATTTTTCAGGTTATTTGTTTGTCGTATATCATCTATCAAGCTGTCAATTATAAAGCAGTTAACTATTGCCACGTATCATGTTGTCTGTTATAAAGCAGTTAACGATTGCATTGCCACTTATCTTGTTGTCTGTTATAAAGCAGTTAACTATTGCCATTCATCATGCTGTTTGTCTGTTATGTAGCAGTCAACTATTGTCACTTATATAATTAGCCTGTTGTATTAAATTCAACTTCTACAATCTGTCACAAATAGTCAATTAATTTTTTCAAACATGAATGTATTTCCTCTTTCGTCACACATGACCTGAAGGGGAAACAATCAGATAACAATGATAAGGCTTGGGGTGACAGATAACAATGATAAGGTTTAAGGTTTGAGGTGGCAGACAGCAATGATAAGGTTTGGGGTGGCAGATAACAATGATAAGTTTTTGGGTGGCTGGTAACAATGATAAGGTTTAAGGTTTGGGGTGAAAGATAATGATAAGGTTTGGGGTGAAAGATAATGATAAGGTTTGGGGTGGCAGATAGCAATGATAAGTTTTTGGTGGCTGGTAACAATGACAAGGTTTAAGGTTCGGGGTGAAAGATAATGATAAGGTTCGGGGTGGCAGATAACAACAGACTGTGCTACAATCGTCTGTCCACCGCTCTGTGACGCAAGCAGAAGTCGCTGGAATGTAAGTAATTTTAGTCCAGACTCCATTCCACCCCACAACGGCTTCCGATCGGGTCGGTCCTTTATCTGGACGTCTGCCTGAAAGTAGCGGAGAAAGTCTGCGACTAAGTGAACAGGACGGGGACGTCGAGGTACGACTTCAGGGGTGGGTGGGGGCCAGTGGCTGAGTTTTTAGTTGGTGGGTTTGTTTGGCATGGTGTGTGTGGGGGGCGGGGTTTTGAAATTGAAACAAAAACCTCAGAGGGAAAAGCGTTCTTTTGATAACGGGTACATTTTAAAAAATTGTTTACCAGACACACCACCAAACAAACAAACAAACAAACCAAAGGTAAAAACACCCGATGTCTCCATAACAGTCAAGTGGTGTTTAGAACGGACAAAGTCCTAGAACTAACCCAACTCTACAATACTAATGCGGAAAAGCCCTGCAATATAAGAGTGGATACAGTTCAATACAATAGTAGTAAGGACACAGTCCTATACAATACTAGTGTGGACACAGTCCTATACAATACTAGTGTGGACACAGTCCTATACAATACTAGTGTGAACACAGTCCTATACAATACTAGTGTGGACACAGTCCTATACAATACTAGTGTGGACATAGTCCTTCAATTCTGTGTGGACACAGTCCTAGAACTGACGAAACTCTATAATAATACGATACTAGCGTGGACACAGTCCCAAACTATAACTTGTGTGGACACAATCCTAGAACTGGAATACTCTGCAATCCTAGTGTGGAAAGGACGCAAGTATCAGTCAAGTTTAAAATCTTCTGTTAAAAAGGACACCATTCAATAAAGTAAAGTTGAGAACCGTGTAGAGTTACAAGGCGTGTTGGATGTCGGAGTCAATTCGTCTCATGTAGACCACGATTTATTCCGAAATTATTGTTTTCATTTTTAAACTTTTCAGTTATAGATCTATAAAGAATCTGACAAAAATGACACAGGTCTTTTATTTTTATTAGAGTTTAATTTTTCTAAAGCTAAAAAAGTGTGGACTGGGGGAAGTAATACTATTAAGTAAAGTTGTAGCAATTGATGCTGAAAATGATCTATAAGTTTTATCAATTATTTTATAGACCACTAAAGAAACATTTTTCGGTATGGGAAATAATAGGAAAGATTCTGGAACATTGTCGATACCAGCAAAATTCAGCAATATCCTACAACGAAATAATTAACTGTGTCCGAACTTATAGGCAAATATAATATAGAGATTCAAAATAATTAACCCTGTCAATACTTAACAAATACATCATACAATATCGATATAATTAACTAAGTCCAAAAAATACTATTTGGCTATAGCGGGATTATACAATATTATTGATTATAGTAGGGATATACAAGAGTATTGGCTAAAATTGGAATAAGCAAGAATAGCGAGAGTAGCGGAAATTTACCATGACTATATGGATTACAGCTGGAGTATGCAATAATACTGACTACAGCTGAAATATTCAATACTATTGAATATAGCTGGAATATGCAATACTACTGATTATAGCTGGAATATGCAATACTACTGACTATAGCGGAGTGTGCAATACTACTGACTATAGCTGGAATACTACTGACTATCGCTGGATATACAAGACTATTGAATATAGTTATTCACAAGACTGTCATGGCTATAGCTGGAATATACAATACTAATGGGCTATAGCTAGAATATACAAGACTATTTGGCTATAGCTGGAATATACAAGACTATTTGGCTATAGCTGAAATATACAAGACTATTTGGCTATAGCTGGAATTCACAAGACTATTTGACCAAAGCTGGAATATACAAGACTATTGGCTATAGCTGGAATATACAAGTCAAGTGAATTTCGTATTCTGATGATTTTAAGTATTTGTGGTGATAACTAAAGACTTGTGCCTGATCTTTACAAGAAGAGATCTTTGTTTTTTTTAAGGACAGGTTAAATCTATATTTTAAAAAGATGTTCTGAGAGCTTTAGTGAGTATCTGATGACAAGTGAGTGTACGAGAACTAGGGCTGTACCAAATTCAAATTTTTGAAATTCGACTAGAGACGGATTTAAGAAGTGAAATCGTGCCGGAGCTGAACTGTAAAAATTGCCGGATTTTGGACTTGCCGAAATCCGGTACACCCCTAGTGAAACAACGGACTATAAGATCTGTTAGCATATATTGGTACTTATGATTCATGGTACTTATGATTCTTGGTAATTATGATTTTTGGTACTAATGATTCTTGGTACTTATAATTCTTGGTACTAATGATCCTTGGTAATTATAATTCTTGGTACTTATAATTCTTGGTACTTATGGTTCTTGGCACTTAAGATTCCTGGTACTTATGATTCTTGGTACTTAAGATTCTTGGTACTTAAGATTCTTGGTACTTATGATTCTTGGTACTTATGATTCTTGGTACTTATGATTCCTGGTACTTATGATTATTGGTACTTAAGATTCTTGGTACTTATGAATCTTGGTACTTTTGACTCTTGGTACTTATGATTCTTGGTACTTATTCTAAAAAATTTGTCAGAAACTTTTTTTAAATATTCAAATAGTCGTGGCTTTTATTAGTAAAATCAGAGCCAGGTATGACGGATGTCAGTTTTATCTTTGTTTCTGTTTTGATAGAGAGACGATGCCGGACGCCTCATTATAAAAGCCGCCGCTCTGTCTGTGCCGCAGTCACCTACCTTCACGCAGCTTATCGATTCCGTCTACACTAAAACAACAAACGTGGACCAACTAATGGTGTTAATCAAGGGATGGACTTACGGTAGTTTTCAGTAGTCAAACTTAGATGTATTGCTGTAATGGATAGGTGGGGATAATGTGTAATGGTGGGTCGATAGAGGAGGGGGGCGCCCCTCAAAAGCAGACTATTTCACTTGGTTGGGTGTGGGAGCAGGGGGTAGAGCTAGAATGTAGAAATATATGTTATTAAAGTCGGGTTTGTATAAAGGTCTGACATGAAGTCAAAGTACTACGAACGTTTTGGCAAAAAGCCGTAGCGTTCGTAGTTTTGTGGCGTATTGTTAGGCCTATACAAACCCTTGTTAAATCCTGATTGCAGTCTCACCTGCATTTTGTTAGAATATATAGAATCAGGAGAATGCCCCACCAAAGGAAATGTACATTTAATGAAGAGTGTTATCGTGAACTTGTATGATACTTGTGTTAAGTTTGTTCTGAGATAAGCAAATAATTGTTAAAAGTTATAAAATCGGAAACAGCGGCGTCACTAGGGTTGGTGTCACCCGGGGCGGTAGATCATGGTGTCACCCGGGGTGGTAGATCATGGTGTCACCCGGGGCGGTAGATCATGGTGTCACCCCCTCACGACTTACACCATAGAATTCTCAGATTCTTCCAGTGCCAAATAACGGGAACATGCATAATTTTACATGTTGGTGTCACCCCTTGGGATGGTGTCACCCGGGGTGGCCCGCCCCACCGCAACCCTTAGTGACGCCATTGATCGGAAACTAGGCTTTCGAAGTTATTGTTGTGCTATTCACATGCGTTTCTTTTATCATAGATTTCAGGATTTAGTTAGGGTCAAGATATCTGGGTGACACTGTGTTACGCATTTTTTTTTTTGTGATTTCAGATCAATAAAGATGAACTTTTATTGGTGTGATATGTTGTTTGTAATATTTGATGAACTTTTATTTTTGTGATATGTTGTTTGTAATATTTGATGAACTTTTATTGGTGTGATATGTTGTTTGTAATATTTGATGAACTTTTATTGGTGTGAAATTTTGTTTGTAATATTAGATGAGCTAAAATTGGTGTAATGTGTGGGTTGTAATATTAGATGAGTTGTTATTGTTTTGATGTGTGAGTTGAAATATTAGATGAGTTTTCATTGTTGTAATGTGTGGGTTGTATGTAATATTAGATGAGTTTATTTTGTTGTAACATGTGGGCTGTAATACTAGATCAGATACTATATAAATTTTATTGCGGAGTGAGGGTTGTAATATTAGATATGCTGTTATTGTTGTAATGTGTGGGTGGGTGGTAATATAAGATCAGGCTTTATTTATCAAGCGTACATGGAGACGGAGCATGTTAGATGAGGCTGGAAGAACTGGAAAGAGCTGGGAAGAATTGAAACGACTGGCAAGGGACCGTGCACAGTGGCGAGCTTTGACAGAGGCCCTATGTTCCACATGGAACCAAAAAGACAAATGGTGATGATGATGATGATGATGATGATGATTTATTTATAATAGTGTGTGTTTTAATATTAGATGAGACTTAATTGCGATCTGTGGGTTGAAATATTAGATTAGCTTTTATTGCGTTGTCTGGGGTGTGACTTTGCATATGTTAAGTTTTAAAGAAGACTTTATAAACTGAGAACTTTTAAGGGCGTTTTTTTTTAACCATGAAACTTTCAGGGTTTTTTTGTCATCTTCTATTGCTTAGCAAAAACCTCACAACTTTAATGACAGTAATTACTAAATATAATAACTGCACGGGCGTTTTCGGCGTCATCACCCTTTAAAAACAATTTCCGTTTTCTAACATTTGAGGAAATTGTGTTTTTAAAAAACCCAACAAAGATAACTTATTGACATTTCGGGATTAGTCTGGTGGTTTTCGTTTAGAAGCTGAACAGAAAGTCAAAGTACTAATTATTGATTCATAAACAAAAGATCTCGCGTAACTCTCATTTCGACTCCTAATTCAACAACCGACAATGCCAGAAAGGGGAGGGGGAAGGTGTGAGAAAATATCAATTTCTGACGTACTGTTGATTGTTTCATATGCAACTGGAAACAACCAACCAATGGCCTCAAGTATAAATTCAGTATAGAAAAACAAAGAGCAAAGTAGTAATAATACATAAGGCAATTAATTCTAACTTGGAAATACAACACAAAAGCAATATAATACAACCCTCAGATAGACATAGGGTTAAAGACAGTGTTCTTATTCTCTGTGCAAGAACAAACACATACAAATTCTCGCTCTTCTCGTCCGGAATTCGGACGAGAAATGGGTTGCATAAGGAAGCCAGGAAAACCAATACTTAATCCACATTTAAACTTCTTATAAAAATGCCAGACTAGACATAAACCATGGATAAGCGTAGGACGCAATAGTCTTTTGTATAAAAGAAGCGTATGTAACTTATTAGATAAGACAAGTTAAAATAAAATGTATTCTTCATGATGATCAAATAAGCTTTTTTTAAGTGTTGAAAATTTGCAAACTATTAAGTATATGTTCAATACATCCAATTTTCGGAACCAGACCGACAACAATATAGACCTCTACAGCTATTGTACTTGATGGAAATAGCGTGGAAGTCAAACATCTCTCTTTATTGAGATCAGCTGTCATTCATGGAATCACTTTTTTTTTTACTCCAATCTTTTTGGGACTCACCTGTACTGCTTATGTGTTTAACTGTATCGTTAATATAGGACCAAACTATATCTCTACTGGAATCAAAATTTTTTGTTGTTGGGACCGAAGTCTATCATTTCTGAGACCAAACTCTGTCATTGCTGTAACCCAAACTTCATAACTGTTTGGACCAGTCTCTATTGTTGATGAGACCGAAGTCTATTATTTCTGAGACCAAACTCTGTCACTGTTGTAAACCAAACTTCATAACTGGACCAAAGTCTATTATTTGTTGGTACAAAACTCTATTGTTTCTGGAACCAAACTCTATTAATGATAAAACCAAATTCTATTACTGCTGGGACCAATCTCTATCATTGTTGGGACCAGCTCTATTATTGCCTCTTCATCCCTTTTGATATCCGGCATCCTTCCGTCTCGCGAGACGATGGTGCATCACCGTTGGGTTGGGTTGCATTTCCTCGCGTGACTGTGCAGTCCTATCCTTGAGTGACAGTCTTTGCCACAGTTTTTACACACGAGTTCTGTGCTTCCAAATGTTTTGGCCTTTCTCCTAGCTCTTCTGTCTGCAGCCTCCTCCATTCTTCGCTCCTCGGCTACTATGACGCCCTCTTTGACAACTGTGCGCCACGTAGATCGGTCTTCTGCCTTACACTCCCAGTCACTTGTATGTATTTTGGCTGCTTTCATGTCCCTTTGACAGACATCTTTAAATCGCAAGCGTGGGCGACCTGTTTTCCTCTTTCCTGAAGCAAGTTCACCATATAGGAGGTCCTTCGGGATGCGGCCGGGGCTCATTCTTTTGACATGTCCTAGCCACCTCAGGCGTCTTTCACTAAGAATTGAGAACATGCTTTGGGTATTGGCACGCGTTAGTACCTCACTATTAGGCACTTTTTCTTGCCATTTAATACCAAGGATGCGGCGCAAGCATCTCAAATGGAAGCTGTTAAGCTTACGCTCTTGTGATGTATAAGTGGTCCATGTCTCGCTCCCATATAGTAGTGTACTGATGACACAGGCTCGATAGACGCACAGTTTGGTTTTCTCCGTTAGCTTGGTGTTTTGCCAGACCCGCTTATTTAGTTTAGCCATTGTTGCGGCTGCCTTGCCAATTCTGCTGTTTATTTCTTCTTCAATGGACAGTGTATTGGAGACCTTGGATCCCAAGTAGGTGAAGCTGTCCACAACCTCCAAGTTTTCATTATCGATATTTATGGTAGGAGGAGGTCGAGTGTCTTGGGCCATGATGTTTGTCTTTTTCAAGCTGATTTGCAGACCAAATTCTTTGCAGGCATTGGAGAAGCTTGACACGAGTTGTTGCAAACCAGATTCTGTATGTGCTGTTAGTGCCGCATCATCCGCAAATAGTAGCTCTCGAATTAGGACATCCGTCGTTTTGGTCTTGGCTCGGAGGCGGGCAGTGTTGAAAAGTCCTCCATCAGCTCTGGTATGTAACCAGATTCCCTCACTGCTATCCTTGAATGCGTATCGAAGAAGTACAGAGAAGAATATTGCGAAGAGTGTTGGTGCGAGTACACAACCTTGTTTAACTCCGCTGCTGACAGGGAAGGCCTCTGACTTAGCTCCATCGAACTGTACTGTGCCAAGCATATTTTCATGGAACTGTCTGATGATGGCAAGTAGGTGAGGGGGACATCCAATTTTTGCCAGTATTTGGAATAGCCCGTTGCGACTGACTAAGTCGAAGGCTTTTGTAAGGTCCACAAATGCAATGTATAGTGGCATCTGCTGCTCTCTGCATTTTTCCTGGAGCTGTCGTATGGAGAACACCATGTCTATGGTAGACCGACCGGACCGGAAACCACACTGAGATTCTGGATAGACGCGGGATGCTAGGCTTTGTAAACGTTTTAGTATAACGCGGGCAAAGGTCTTTCCTACAATACTAAGGAGTGAAATGCCGCGATAATTATTGCAATCACTCCTATCACCTTTGTTTTTATATAGTGTCACTATATTTGCATCCTTTAGGTCTTGGGGGATGTAGCCCTGTTCCCAGCAGAGGGACAGAATCTCGTGCAATGGTTGGAGTAAAGCTGTCTTGCCACTCTTTAGAACCTCTGGTGGTATTCCATCATTCCCAGGCGCTTTTCCACAAGCTAGACTGTCAATTGCTTTGCTCAGCTCTTCCTGTGTGGGCACGACATCAAGTTCTTCCATGAGTGGCATATCTGGGATGTCATCTAGAGCGGTGCTGGAGACTGTGGTAACTGTTGAATACAATTCCAGATAATGCTCAACCCACCGTTTTAGCTGTGCTGCCTGGTCTTGAATAATTTCTCCATTTTTGGACTTTAGGGGAGCAGCTTTTGACGTCAAGGGGCCCGTTGCCTTTTTGATGTTTTCGTACATGACTTTTGCATTGCCCATGTCTGCAGCTGATTGTATACTGGAACAGAGCTTAAGCCAGTAGGTATTGACACATTTACGTGCAACCTTTTGGGCAAGTGACTTAGCTGTTTTTAAAGCATGCAAATTGTCAGGTGTAGGCTTTTCCTTGTAAGCCATAAGAGCTTTCCTTTTTGCTTCAGTGACGGGTTTCATCTCGTCCCAATGTTCATCAAACCAGTCCGTGTTTTTGTGAGATTTTTTGCCAAAGGCTTGTATTGCGGATGTATAGATTGTGTCTCTCAGTTGCGTCCATTTGGAGTCAATGGTGACGCATGGGGACATCTTTGAGAGACTTTCCTTCACCTTGTCTTTGAACAGCTGCGCTATCGCAGGGTCTTTCATGCAGGAGGTATTGATGCGTGGACTTCCCTTTTTCTTTGTGTGGTACGAGTTTTTCCTCATTATTCGTACTTTGCTGGCGACAAGGGAATGATCCGTGTCACAGTCGGCACTGTGATAGCTGCGAGTGAGTAGGACGCTAGCTAGTTGTGCACGCCTGGTGATAATGAGGTCCAGCTGGTGCCATTGGTGGGATCGAGGGTGTCTCCAAGATACTTGATGTATATCCTTGCACTTGAAGAAAGTGTTGGTCACACACAAGCCTCGTGAGCAGCACAATTCCAGAAGCCTTTGTCCATTTTCATTTAACTTTCCTCTTCCAAATAGTCCAAGGCAGGTGGGCCAGGCTTCGTGGTCGCTCCCCACTCTAGCATTGAAATCTCCTAGGAGATAGATTGCCTCGTCTTTGTGGATGCCGGCTATTGCCTGGTCTAACGCTCCATAGAACTGGTCCTTCTCTTCCGGAGTTGAATAGAGTGTTGGGGCATACACACTAAGAATGTTTGCTGGGCCCGCAGTTGTTCTGAGTCTTAGAGTGAGGATCCTCTCCGTGCCTGATGACGGTGGTTCAATGGATGGTAGAAGAGTGTTTTTAACAGCGAAACCCACACCATGCTGTCTAGGTTCGTCTTTCGGTCTGCCTTGCCAGAAGAAGGTGTAATTGGCCTCTTTGAGTGAACCGTTGTCTGGGAGCCTGGTCTCCTGAAGGCATGCTATGTCAATCTTTAGCCTTTTAAGTTCTCTATCGATTATTCCTGTCTTCCGTGTGTCGTTTATGGACTGCAGATCATCAGTGATGCCGGGACACATAGTCCTCACGTTCCAGCTAGCGATTCGAAGAGCTGGGGTCTTCTTTTTCTTTTTTGTATTTCTTGGTGCAGGGCTTAGTGGCCCACTTGTTGAGTGGTACTCTAATCTCCACGCACCCAGTGGAGAAGGCAGGCCATGACGGGATAGCACCTATTTGACTGGGGGCTGCCCAGTTTGAGGCGGGCGGTAGCTGTCCAGTGAGACATTGGTAGTCTCTCCCACCGTCGGAAGCAGCCCCTGGCGCCTAGCTCTACGTCAATTGAGCTTTGGCTTATAACCGGTAACTGCTGCTTCCCGTGTTTTGTCGACACCTTGCGGCGACGCTGGAGTGTCCTCTCCAGAGGTGATGCAAGCCTGGGCGGGTATTATGGAGAATTAGCTGCTGCCCATACAGCATATCCCCCCTCTCCACGTCAATGGTGTAACCAAGGGAACGACTTGCGTCGATGCAGCTTGGCTGCCATTGGCGTCGCAGGAGCTGCCGGTATGTACATAAGTCTTATGTATAGACCGCCTGTAGGTGCTCCAATTCCTGATTTTCTTTCAGGGTTTACTCCCTTAGCCTTTCCCGCAAGGCAGGTATAGCCACAAGGCAGCGGAGGATTTGTAGTCGGAGTTTCCTTCTCCTAGATGAACTACCAGCCAAGGTTTTAACGAGCATCATCTACCCGTAGGGGTGCCAGAACCGGGGTTTGAACCCGTGACCAATTTTTATTTTAGAATTGTTTTTGTACCGCAGCGCACTAACACTTTGACCACCGCGCCCCCACTCTCAGTCAAACTCAAAGGGACCCGAAACAAAATTCGACGTAATGTGCGCAGATAACCGTATATACTTGTATATAAGCCTATATCGCATATAAGGCGACCATACAGTTGTTTAATTTTACTCTGAGGAGGGAAATATGACGCCTAATAGTGAAAGCCAAAATCTGCTCATAGGTGCATAAAATAAAATGGACACAAGGACCGACTCTCAAATGAGTTGTTTTTTTCTAAACATATACTTTGTTAATCATCAGTTGTGAACAACTTATGAGACGAGGTTCAGATATTATAAATTATAGCAAACAATGTGGAAAGAGCAGAACAAGTTTTTGTGTCATTCCAAACAGTAAACAAACTGGTTTGTATTTTACATCTTTACATCCCTTTTGATACTTTATAATTAAGCTCCGAAGTAAAATCTGCCTTCGTTAATGTGTCTCTGACTGTGACCGTGTACCCTTGTCTTTGCTTCGTGTCTTTTATTTCGCACCCGATCCTATGGCTACCATAGCTGACGAGCTGGTACAAGTGAGAGTGGAGAAGAAGAAGAAACCTTTGTATTGACTGCACGACCAAGTATTACTATAGCCCTGGCGTTGGTACCGAGTATAGTCTAAGAAATCAAAATTCGATTACGACTTCATCTTGTATATATCATGGAACTGGATTATTTCAAACGAACATTTCAACTAAATTAAGCTTCAAGTTTGCCAAAAATGTTAAAATTTCATAGATTATTATTAGGATACAAAATAAACGAAGAAAATCTAAAAAAAAAAAAAAATCACAAGTATGAATTATCGAATATGCGCAACAATCAAGTATCGATTCGAGAGCCCCGACGACTCCTGAAGCACGGGTTGGTACCGGCATCCTTCACTCAGTGACTACTTTATGTCTCCCCGTACTTTCTGTCCATCCTCAGACACTGTCTGTCACCATCTGATCATGCAAGGTTATTGGACTGCACTGCGGTATATCGATCTCAGCTCGTTGGTCAATATTAGGGACTTTTTTTTTTGAGGCATCACTCTGCAGTGTTGAAAGTGACTGATGGAGAAGGTGGTATTTGAAAGCTTGGGGTAATAGAAGGGTAGGGGGAATGTGGGTGGACGGAAGCGGTTAAAGATTGGTGTGCCGGAAAGGAAAAAAAAAAGAAGTAGTTCCTGGTGGCAGACATGGAAATATTTCAATAGTCTTGGGTGAAAAAAATTGTTATAAGGTTTGGTTAAAACAGAATGAGTGGACTGACGATTTCATAAGTTGTGTCACCACAAAAAAGTATATATTTATAAGGTGTGTGTGTGGGGGGGGGGGGCTGGGGGCGGGGCNTTCTTTTTTTTTTTTTTTTTCTTTTGAAAAATAGTTATTGAATTACTTTTATTTATTTATTTTTTTTTTTTTAAAGATTCTGATCGCGGCGATTTTTACTGTCACCTCATATGTGCTGAAAAAACTTGTTCCAATGTCAAATGCAATATTTTACACTCGGGGGCAAGCATAGGTATAGGTCAGTCCTGTATTACTATATAGGTATCGGGTAAAGTACGAAGTTCCTGCTGATAGAACAGCTAACTGTTAATATTTGAGTCCCACGATTTGACCACACAAGTGTAACAAATGTTTTCAAAACCCTATGGAAACAATCATTTAGATTGTAAAATGTATAAATAGAACCTCTGACGATACCGTAAATATCAAGTCTTAGAAACACTCTAGAGGAAGGAAGAACAAAGAGCAAAGTAGTAATAATACAAAAGGCGGTTAATTATAATTTTGAACTACATCCCTGATATATATTTACCCAACGATAGACGTAGCTTAAGTGTACCGTTATTTATGTGGTTGTTGGGAAATGATTGGTTATCGAATACTTACATGTATGTAGGCTAATTTCTTTTATGTAAAGCGCAGTGAGCACAGTTCCTTACTGCGGTACAGCGCTATATACATTTTCAATTTATTATTATTTTTATTTTATTATATATGGATTAAAAAACTTGTCTTTTTCCATATACAAATCAAAAGCAATTAAAGTCTAGTTCTTCCCGTTTGGAATTAGGACGTGGAATGGGTTGCCTGATCAAACCAAGAAAAATACAAGAGTGGACCTACACCATACATAAGCGTAGGACGCAATAATCTTTTATATAGACAGAAAAGATGTCCGGACTGGCTGGGACCATGTCGCTCTAATGAAACACGTCAGCGAACATGTATCGGGAAAGCCAATTTATCAGCTGGAATAAATCTTTACACGTTTTATTTCAAATCATGAATCCGTTTAATGGAAACTCTAAAGACTGTAATTCAGACACTTACTGCCTCGCGTCATGGAGGCGCTGACGTTAAAATAATGCATGGTACACACAGTGTTTACCACCCCTGCTTACAGTCGAAACACCAACGTTTAAAAAAAATTATACTAGAGAATCCTTGGAGACAGCTGTAAAAGTAATGAGAGACATCATGATTAAAATAAGACACTGAGAAAAAAAAAGTGTTCGGTTATTTCTCAAAATCTGAATTTGTAGAGGTAACATAGTTATTGTATATATCAAATATTTCTTTAAAAAATAATTCATATTGTTTTTGTACATGTATCATATTTTTAGTATAGTTCATATTGTTTTTGTATATGTATCACATTGTAGTATAGTTCATATTATTTTTGTATATATATATATATATATACCGCTTAAGTCGACGGCGTCGGGGAATGAAAAATGGCATCGACATAACCGATGATCGAGTTAAAGCGAAAACCAATATGGCGGCAAAATATTAACATGCGCTTGAAATTTCTATATGTACGTGTTGTGCGTTAATTAGTGATGGGACGATTAATCAGAATCGTATCGGAATATCGGGACCCTATTTCTTCACTCTTTCTTAAGGTTGTTAAGACCGTTCGTTTTTAAAGACCGTTTAAGTTTAAATATAACGCCGTTTTGCGGTGATTCCCAGATTGAGCGATACTGTGGCTTCGAAGCGACTTGCTTGATTTTCCTTACAAGCTACACAAATAAGTAACCTACACATCCCCTCATTGTCCCCGAACCATTCTCTTCTGGACTCGGAATGGTCTATCGTGACCTATATATGACTCATGACAAAGCGAACTCTTCTCTATATAAACGTACACAAATAAATTAGGTACTCCTTTTGAACCTTCAACTTTGACATATTTTAATTAATTCTAACCAATAGTTAAATGGCTTTTGCACACGGCAAATTCTTATGAATGAAACAATGAGANATACAGTCGAAACCGCTTAAGTCGACGGCGTCGGGGAATGAAAAATGGCATCGACATAACCGATGATCGAGTTAAAGCGAAAACCAATATGGCGGCAAAATATTAACATGCGCTTGAAATTTCTATATGTACGTGTTGTGCGTTAATTAGTGATGGGACGATTAATCAGAATCGTATCGGAATATCGGGACCCTATTTCTTCACTCTTTCTTAAGGTTGTTAAGACCGTTCGTTTTTAAAGACCGTTTAAGTTTAAATATAACGCCGTTTTGCGGTGATTCCCCGATTGAGCGATACTGTGGCTTCAAAGCGACTTGCTTGATTTTCCTTACAAGCTACACAAATAAGTAACCTACACATCCCCTCATTGTCCCCGAACCATTCTCTTCTGGACTCGGAATGGTCTATCGTGACCTATATATGACTCATGACAAAGCAAACTCTTCTCTATATAAACGTACACAAATAAATTAGTACTCCTTTTGAACCTTCAACTTTGACATATTTTAATTAATTCTAACCACTAGTTAAATGGCTTTTGCACACGGGAAATTCTTATGAATGAAACAATGACAACAAAGCAGTAGTACAGTAATGGTCAAAATGAGGTTGAAGGATGAATGGTTGCCAATGACAACAAGTTTACACACGGTACATTTTATTATTCCATACGATCCCCTCAGCTTACAATTCCTTCGGTAACTTGATGCTAATAGGACTAACCAACATTAATGGTGTGGGAGATTGAGAGTGGGGGTGGGTAAACTGTCTGTAGTCTGTTATATTATATTTTATATATTTAAAAATCTGGGGAGCCTATGATTTTGGTATCGTCCCATCACTAGCGTTAATAAATGATAATGTTCACGCGCGTGTTTTTAAAGTTTTTTTAAAAACACAACAGCATTGCCGTTATTTGTTTGATGAAGCTATCGGCATACTATAAAATTGTACATACATGTTTGCTAACAACAAAAGGTATATGTGCACCAACTGACAGCAGAAATTTACAAATTTAAAATAAAAACCAACGTCGATTATCGATAAAAACTTTTATTATTCTCCAACACATCTCTGAAACTGGCGATTTAAGTTAGCAACACATGTCTCAGCGCAAGGCGCAAGTGGGCTGTGACGATGACGTCACCAGCACACATCCCAAGCTGATCGCATTGCCATAGTACAAGAAGCAACACAGCGCTGAGAGCAAAACGCAAGTGGGCTGTGACGTCACCAGCAGCATTTTCAAAATCTGGCGATTGGTCATGGGGTCGAGTTAACCGAAGTTAAGTGGCAAATTTGACCTTTTTTGTGCTCGTGTTATGAGGTTTCGGCGACTTAAAAAAATCAAATTAAACGACGAGAAAATACTAAGACAAAGAGAGAATTTGGCGATTCCAATAAAAACCGTCGACTTAATGGGGTGGTCGACCTAAGCGAGCTCGAGGTAAGTGGGTTCCACTGTATATATATATATTAGGGCTGTTATCTATTAAATTAAATTTAATCGTTAACTTTTGAAAAATTACCGATTAATTAATCGATAATATGTATGACGTCATTAAACTGAGAAGTTGTTCTTAAAACGCAGTTTGCAATAAAAATAATAAGTTAAATAACGTATTAAGTAACGTATTAAAGTTTAGGCACTTGGATGAAAACTTCAAATGTATTTTAAAATATAAAAGTAATACATATGTATAGAAATTGTTTGATGATTAACAAAAACATAAAGATCATCTTTTTATCCCAAGTGGTTCAAAAGTTATGATTTTTTTTCTAAGCCCTTATAATTACTTTTTTCCCTATGTTGTTTTCCTTCATATTTTGTGCCATTGGAGGGTATTTTTTGAAATTCCCATAACTTAAGTATTTAATTTAATTTAAAAAATATAGACTAATACTGTTAGGAGATATATTTAAATATAAGTTGTTCAATATGATGACAATTAATTTAAACTTTGTTAATTAATAAAAAACAATGTTTTTTTTTTATATCATTGTCCTTATAAAATAAAACAGGTTATTTTAAAATTTACTTTCGAAATCTCTTTTTTAAATGGAGAAGTTTGTACCTACTTTAAAAAAAAAAAATATGATTAATTATTAATTAATAAAACGAAAAAGAATTTTAAAACATATCTTTAATTTAAATCACTATTTTATCGATTAAAATAATTTTAATCGATAAAGAAATTTACCGATTAATCGAGAAATTAATCGGTAATTTCCGCAGCACTAATATATATNTATATATATATATATATATATCATATTTTTAGAATAGTTCATATTGTTTTAGAAACGCTTTGTATAGTTCATGTTGTTTGTTTGTTTTTTTTTATTTTATAGATCATATGTTTGTTAATATAGTTCATTTTTAAAAAATTAAAGTTCATATTGCTTTTTATATATCATATTGTTTTTGTATAAACAAATTTAGTCCAACTTAAACCAATTGCTCGAGATGTATTACTCAACTCAACGGCTCTTTTACGTTTGATAACACATTTATTTTTTAACTTCAAAATTAAATACTTTTTTTTCAGTTAATAAACTGACTATGGATGGCAGCGCTCGAAGTATGCCAAGATTTTAGTTGCAACGGCTCTATCCCACTCCCCCCAAATTCAAAATACGAGGGATGGAACCAAAACTAACGAAATCCCAGGAAAACCTTAAAAAATTGTCGAAATTCAACCCGAAGTGAAATAAAGTGAATATTGAAACAACATCTTCTCATTATAATCTATTTAAATTAATGTAAAGTCTGGGTTAGTTAGTACGTGTGTCCACTACATTCACTAAGTTGAGAGCAACGAAATCGTTACAGTCGCCCTGGCGCTGACCATGCTCCAGGATTCCAGGTCCTTACACGTGAGCGTGTAACAAGTGTGACCTGTAGGTTAGTGAACTTAACACCAAGCCAACAATAACATTTAGGATTATGAATTTAAAACAAAACAAACTTTGATATCTAGGATATTGAACTTAGCACCAAGCCAAAAAATGACATTAGGAATAGTTAACTTGGCACCAAGGCACCAATGATAATTTAACAAAGTGAACCAAGCCAACCAACTCATGTAGGATAGTGAACTTGTAGTAGAGTGAATCAAGAAACTGTTAACTGTGTGTTTATGAACGTAACACCAAGCCAACAACGGCCCTCAGACCTGGTGAAAGATTTTTACAACAAAAAAGTTATTTCTCTCTCCCACCCTCCGCCCCTCCCATTCTGTTATTGGCTTGCACTGGATACCTGACACTTGTTGAAGTATTTAGATGAATTCTCTTGTCGATCATTTATTCCAAGTCCAAGATGATGACATCGCGGAGATGGTTGTTCTGTTTTATTAGGTGTCTCTCTGGATTGTGTCTTCTGATTTCGTACAAACTGACGATAAATTCAGTTACTATGTGTCATTGTCATAGCAATAGGACAAACAAGTGGACGGAATCTGGTCGATATTTCAACACAGCCTTGGACTCCGACACCTGAGCTAGCTCCCCACGCCCCATCCCCCCTCTTAACCCTGTAGCAGTTAAGTCCATTTTGCACCCTGCACAACGACCGACCTGAGGCTAACTCAGTCGTTGACCCCGGCCGGCCCCGGGTCGAGCACCGTTTATTTACTGCAACCGGAGTAACGAATGGTCTCGGACTGCATCACTGCAGAGTACAGTCCTTGAGGGCCAAGGTTCAAGGCCGGGCACGGCAGCCGTCCATTTTTTCAAATTTAGACTAGACGGCCGGTCATCTAGTCAGGGATATATGTGGGGATATATACTTATTGTTACATGTTGATACTTCATTTAAATGTTGGGAGTCAACTAGAGGCTCTCAACATGAATGACAAAGACACTTAAAATGATGACGTCAAATTGTCGTAATTTTGTGTCTTATAACCTCAGTTACCGGACCACTGATACAGTGCATAAGTTGTCCTAATCCGGATTGTTATTGTCGATAAGATGAAAAAAAAAAATATCTTTAAAGGAACTGACATTTTTGGACATTTCAATGGTGAGCACATGTTTACAAGATGTGTAATATTGCCGAATAAATAAACTTATATACAAATAATAAAAATACCAATAACAATAATACTAATACTAATGATAGTAATATTAATAATGCAATAATAATAATGGTAAAATAATAATGATACGAATAGTATAATTTATGTGAAGCGCTGTGGGCACTGCTACTTGCTGGTGTACAGCACTATACATGTTTTAAATTATTATCATTAGTAGTAATAATAAATATAATAATAATAACAATGCTCGGTAATGTCAAAATAAAACAAACTAGCATGCATCAGCAAACTGAAACATCATACAATAGAAGAACAACAAGATTTTTTGGAGCATTTATTGCCAAATTAAAAATTGCTCTCTATAAACAGATATTCATCCAAAAATATTTTATAAGTACACTCTAGGATCCTTTCAAAATGTTTATAATATATTATATAGTCTAAGGCTCGGGTCACAGCTTTGAATCCTGGTTCCGTTCTGTCACCCTATGACTAACCAACTCCTGTGACGCACGTGGCACCACGTGACTGGTTACATTCTCCTGTCAAAGTATCGCCACGTCTCGCTGAACTCTCGTGTATGAACCTTGTTTTTTCTTCTTTGAGCAATGGGACTTGGAACTGCTCGGCGAAGTCCTCTAAAAACCAACAATATTTTTTTCTACTTATATACTAGCCAATAGACCCGAAACTCTCCACTGGATGGCATTAAAAAGAAAGTTTTGAAACTGAAATATGAAGGCTCCCTGTAACTGCAACCAAATCAGAAAACATTATTTGGATTGTGATGGCTGCTGTCGACTCCCTACCATAAAAAGACTCATGGTATAGCTGCTGTCGACTCCCTACTTCCTACCTCAACAACAACCAGGGGCTGGCTCTAAATTCCTGTTTACCTACCCTGAACAAGGATCTACCATATTATTTATTTAAAAGATTCTTAATTTACAGGGCAATAGTATGAAAACATATTCATAAATACACCCCCCCCAAACACACACATACAATGACATACGAACAAAAGCAAAACCACACACAAAACACCAAGTAAGATGAAGTTTCCTGGTTTTGACCGACTAGACGGCCAGAAATGGCCGACAGTTCACGGGAGGTCATGGGTTCGCGATCCTTGCATCGGAGTGGCCACGCCGACCACTGGGATGTAACGTTACATTCATAAGACTTTGCTGCACAGCACGTAGGTGACCTGGTCGTCCCTATTCTCCCCCCACACCCGCCTCAAAGACGCCCCTTTTTTAAAGGGTGGGGGTTCGACTGATATATATCCTTATCAGCCCAGCATGCTAATCGCCAAGAATTTTCTTTCCTTCTTTTTTCATTCTTTCTCACACTGGGTTCATTAGATTACAAAAAACGTATGTTATTTGAACCATTCAACGTAGAGGCAATTTTTAGGAGAAAAAAAATCATTTTAAGTTTTAGCTGTACACATTTTAAAATTGTTTATATAAAATATATTTATAAATAGAATTTAAAAAATAACTTGTCATCAACATTACAGTAGATGAATAATCTGCAGTCTCATTTTTTAAATAAAAATTCAACAAGCGTTATCATGTTCATGTCTATTGAATTGAGCCAACTGGACTGTGTTCGATGTAATGTTTGGAGCTTTTATTTTAACTACCGAAATAAAACAAATGTTGAAATATTATAAATGTTAATAATGTTTTATTTTGTTTATTTATTTCGAGACCTATTTTTTAATTAAGTTTTCAACTGAAGAAATCCTAGCCCCAAGTTGTTACATTACATTTTTTTCTAAAGACATCAAACGTTTTGAAAAAGAGAATGACAAGAATCCCTTTTCATTGATCTTATTTTATAATAGTGCAGTGACTTGTTCTTTCAAGGCAATAAAGATGAGTATCCCTAAATTAATAATCATTATAAGTGAAATGTATCAGTTGTTTATAAAACATGCGAGATCCTTGGAAGATTCATGGAACTTAAACAAGTCCACATACCTTAACCCCTTATACAAACTATTTCAGAAGATTGATGTAACAGATATTATGAGTATTACAAGAAATTTTATATAGTTAATGTAAATGCACAAGGGTTAAAAATGCGTATCACATTTAATCGGCAAAGAATTTGAATCTGCTTTTGTATTTAAAAAAATCATGTTAAGCCTGGTCCCTATTGGAATTCAGGACGTGTTAGCGCATTTTCGTATTATGTATCAGTACTTATGTTAGATATCAGAATTATGTAGTTATCAGTAACTGTGTTTAGATTTTAGACATATTTTTATGAATTTTCTTGTGTAATGAATATACCTGACATTTTTTTTATTTAAAAGTCATTTCTTTACATTTAAAAAAAAAATTTTTCTCTTTAATCTAACTACAAGTCACCACAAATGATGACGTAAAACTCTCTAAACTTTTACACATATTCTAATGACGTCAACTAAAAAAAAAAAACAACTAATTCTTTTGCACCCTTTCGCACCACTCTTCAATGCATGTGGTAGTATGAATTCGACTTCCGGCAATGGCGGCCGTTCCCTGCGCTAGTGTTACCTCTCGATTCGAAATATTTTTTGGTAGTTTTAACGGGGTTTTTTAACGGATCGAGTAACTGAGTGTTGATGCACAAATGGCAGGTCAGGACATACAAAAAACATATATACCTCATGGGTCTAGGACTTATGGATGCTGAGATCAAGGGTGATGACGGACGGACGGACGGACGGACAAAACGGGTGCAATAGCGCATTCGACTTCTCGAAAATGCGCTAAAAAAATAAAATTGTTATAAAAAACGCAGTTCTTGATAAAAAATATATTTTAAGTTAAAGACTACTTAATTTTGTTTAAAGTTAGTCTACTGCGTTTCTTGTTTTGTTTGTTGTTGTGCTTTAGAAAACAATCCCTTTCTATCATTGACGAATTTGAGAGTAGGCTCAAATAAAATGCTAATCTCATTTTCAGAGTCTGAAAGCCTGAAAAGAATTGCACGCCGAGGTGCGCAAGTTGACAGATGAACGCGGTGATGAATCGGTGAGTATTATTACTGCACCGTTATGGACCTGAGCGCGGTGAATGGGACGAGGGGCGTGCAGATATAATGGGAGGCTAACGAGCGTGAGAACTCGCCCAACAGCGAGGCGCCTGACCTTCGGGGAGCCGCATAGGTCTTGGCACATAGGAGACTGACCCCCTCTCTGACTCCAGTATCATTTTCAAGGTCACGTCTTGGTTTGTGGAGGGGAGTGCCGAGGAGCAAGGAAGATATGTCTGTTACTGATATACAGGGAAGTTCCGTCCCACAGCCCCACTGTGTGTTTGGAGGGGGGGTGGGGTTGAGTGTGTGTTTGCTGACCATTTGATTTATACAACATACAATTTAAAAAAAAAATGCTTTAAAAAATACTTGATTTTCAGAAAAGTCAAACACAGTACAACAGATTTTGGGCATTTAGGCTATATGACGTCACAAACTATCAAACGAATTAAAATATTCAAATTGTAGAATTTTAATTAAAGTTCTATTGTTTTGCAGCTCCGATAGATATTGAGACAGACAAATATGTATGTTTGTAAGTATGTATGTATGCATTTATGTATGCGTGTATGTATGTATTATATATATGTATGTGAGTATGTGAGTATGTATGGATGGAATGATGGATGGATGGATGCATGTATGGATGGATGGATATTAGGGTGAATTAACGGAAGGAGGAAATGTAGAGAGAGAGAAATATTGTCTGTGTGTGAGAGAAAAAATAGTGTATATTGCTTAAATATTAGATCTACAACGAAAAAGACATGGGGAAAAAACACCTGACGCTGAAACAAAACTCAATAAAATTCGTATTTTAAGGAAGGGAATCCGGGGGGAGGGGGATGAGTACGTACCTAATGCAATGTTCGAGTCCAGCTGATGTTTGGGTAGCTCGACGGTAAACAAATGGCAGGCCAAGATTTAACAAAAAAACAAATAACAAAACAAAACAAAAAAACTGACAGAGGACCGGCTCGTTGTGTGTGGTTTATTCAACATACAGTCAGCGCGTCTTAGTCATGCTGTTTAATTAGCTTTTACTTTTGTTTTCTGCCCCCACATGTAGGCCAGATAGTGACCTAAAACTAAGGGAGATGATTTGTTATCTCCCCTTGTTAGCGTCTCCGGTTATTTACCTCCTTCAGATTCCACCAAAAGTAATTTATTTTGCATTAACCACCACAACCCCCTCCCCCTTTAGTTTTTTTTCTTTCCCACCTTCTCCTGACCGTTGAGAGTTGTTGCCCCTTGCAAGACATAGAGATGGGACTGGGCGAGCTTGACCTATTTAGTGTGCGTCACTACTAAAACATTGCAGGCGATGGTGGCCGGAGGAATGCAATCTGTGCAGGCGTCCTGTACAGTTTTGGACAAGTCCATAGTACTTTTTAGGTCAAGGGGTGTTGGGATGATACCAATGGACCAACAGGTTTTTAAAATATTTCTCTCCTTTAGTTGCCCTCCACCCCCCTCCAGCCCTCAACCCTCTCTTCGGACGCTGGACTTACCAGAAAGATATAATAATATGGCTTGGGAAGGAATGTTGTTGCTTGGCTGAATCATAAGTGCTGTTGGTTTGTACAGTTGTCCCGTTTTGGTTGTGTGGTAGGAAAAAAAGGTCTTTAATTTTTAGTACCTGGGGTACGACATTGAAGGTGAGGGTGGGGGTGGTCTGGTAAGATCGTATACACAAACTAAGAATGACCCCTCAAAATAAGAGGAAGAATAGAGTAGCTTTTAAGTCCTGCTCGCCAGGCAACTTGCGTCATCAATGTTCAGATATTATATCCTTTGATCTTATCTATCTGATCTGTTTCAAACGCACTTCAGTACAGAAGATTATTGCGTCCTACGTTTATCAATGGATTGTCGTTAGTCCTGCATTCCTATTAGAGTTTTGAATATTGGTAAAGTGTTGGTTTTCCTGGTTACTTCGGGCAACCCATTCCACACCCAAATTCAGTTGTTCTCTACAAGGCATAAAGTTAAATTTTAGTGCAGCAAATATCTTCTTACTAGTTTATTATCCGTCAAAAATGACGGAAGTTTTCAAAATAAATATATTTCAGCTGAAATCAAAATTAAATAAATAATCAGAAATTCTAGAGACAAAGAGAGACGGATAAAATCTCCTTTCCATATTGGACAATTTTATGCGCGATGTCCGAAAAGAGTTATTTTTTGTGCAGTAATTATTTTCTAGGCTTTTTTTTTTTGTATTGTTTTGTTTTAGTCGTGCGTTTTCTAAAATCTCTCTACTGCCTGCTTACATAGCGTTACAAAGGAATGAACATAGATAGCAAATCCTATATAATAAAAGACAGTTGTCTTTGCTGTCCTCAATCAAACTCTTACAGACTCCTACAGTCAATCACTAGCGGCGAAAAATCAAATCGCTTTGCCATATTGAACAAAATTACGCGGATGTTCAAAACAGTTTTGTTTTTGGTACAGAATTTTTGTCATCATTCAGAACTATGTTCCCATGTTGAAGTGTGTAACTCCTGCTAATCACTGCTGTTACTCCTAGACAACATGCCACCGAAACGACGGAGGAACGTCCTTGGACGGGCTTCGTTGCTCGTTATATATATCAATCTTATGCATTACAGGAGCTTCTTCTACAAAGTTAACTATTGCGTCATACTCGTCATTGGTTTTTTTTTTTTTTTTTTTTTTTTTTGTATAGTCTTGCGGTTTTAATTTTAAGCAATCATTGTTTGACTATTTTGAGAACAGTGTTCGGTTCTCAGTACGAAGTAGTGACTTACGTTGGTACATCTTTGAAATAGCGCACGAACTTCTCAGGATAATTCCAGTCATCACTTCAGCAACAACACATTTTAGACTGATATAAACAGGATTTCGTGTTAACGAGATAAAGATGTGTTCTACTTATTTTTAATCCTCTGATTGTAATGACCAATTGTGATTGAGCAGTCGGACCATTTTAGCAGCATTGCCAAAAAAAATTCAGAATAACTTTTCACAATTCATGTGATTACCAATACAATTTTAATATTTTTAAAAAATCTCTAATAAATAATTGTACGTTTATCTCAATATATTTAATCGAATTACACAAATTTTGTATTTTTTAAATACATTTTTCATAAACATTTGTTTTAAAAAGTGTGCGTGCCCATAAATGAACCCAGAAATATCATGAGCATATAAAAAAACATAAACTTAAACCCAGTGACTGCATTTTTTATACGAAGATGACTTTGTGGTTAATAGATATCGTGGTCTATTGGCAGCTTATACTTGTGGCGCCCCTCGCTGGTGGCACCATGACCCAATGGCATCTTTTTCTAATGGCACCCTTACCTAGTGCCCCAGTGGCACCTATATCTAACATCACCCTTGGCCTCCAAGCTTTCCAATCTCCGCTCAAAGAAGCAGTACATGTGACTGAACTGATGACATCTCAAAGATACCCGTCTATAAACTGTTTCTAATAAATTAGCTTTAAGATATTTTACAAAACCTGTGTTTCATCATGTTGAATCTACAAATATCATTTATCACTTCACAGAAATATATCCACTTAATGGGAAAGACATTGCTTTTAATAACATTTTAGGAACAATTTATAGCGAAAAGATATACGCGAATGAGCAAATAATATTTAATTTGCTATATATTATGAAACATTCAACGTGATTTTTTCAGCTAATTTGTAGTGAAATGGAACAATTGAAATAATGTTATCAACAAAATAAATAAACACTCTTAGTCAGACCTTGCAGGAGAAAATGACATTTAAAAGAAGAAAATATCTAAAAATCAAATGACGCAATTCAATCCAATAATTTAGCGTTATTTTGTTGCCCATAATTGGGAAAGTCTAGTCTCCGTCCCCAAGGGACTGAATCGAGTTACAGTTGTTGATTCGGAGTTGTCTCTAACTGGAAATCAAGGAACTACATTTTAAAAAAGAGCATTTGAAATAAAAGTAAGTGTAGGATGTGTAGGGAGGGGGAGAGAGAGGTTTTGAGAGAGTGGGGAGATGAGAGAGAACAAAAGGCAGGAAGCAAGAGAAAAGGAATGGGGTATAGAAAGGGATGGAGAATGAAAGCAAAGAAAGAGAGAAAGAGAAGTATTGAGTAATGAAGGTGTGAGGGTAGTGAGTGACTGAAAGACATAAAGAGGAAAAGGAAAAGAGAGACATACAGAAATAATGAAAGTTAAATATAATGTTTCTATAAAAAAAATTCGAGAACTAAACGTTAACATAAAAAAACGACACCTAGATCTATTAATTATAATAACATTAATTTTTAATTATTTATTATAAATAGTTGCTCATATTAACTACTTATTTTTTTAGAGTATCTTTGCTCTATTATACCAATGGATATGTATTGAATTATTCTATAATGTTTACATCATGGAGCCTGCTAGGGCAGCATTCTTAAATCTATCACACCAAAGGGTGCAAAAATGGAGCGCTACACAGCCTGACTTGCCTTAGCAGCGGGATTCCCCCAAATGAAAAAATGAAAAACAATTAAAGGGTTGCGGAAATTCATGTTTAATTTCTCGATTAATCATTAAAACTTTTTGATGATTATATTATTTTTAACGATTAATCGACCAATCACTTACAAGTTATTTTAAGTTTAAAAAATATAGTGGCCGATAAATAATAATAAATGGCATGACGATTACAAGAACATTTTGATTTTACATCATTGACTGAAGTTGTTGAGAAGGCTCTCACGACGATAATTAATGAATACGAATTTTAAAACTTTTGCTAACGTTTGGCCGGGGGCCCAAAAACTATTTTTTTTACATTATATGGGCTTTATAAAAATGAAAAATCAATAATTCTCCTATTTGGAAATTGTTGAGTACACTTCTGTGATGACAACAGGCGAAAAAATGATCATTTACTAGGAGCCGAGTGCCCAAATGTAGTGGTGTTTTTTTTTTTTTTTAAAAAAACTAATATAAGCTATATAAAAACTGAAAATCACCTATTCTACTATTTCCCATGTATGTAGAAGAATGAACATTCGGAAAGTTGTTAAGTACACTACAACGATGAAGCAGTCATAACTGGTGCACCAGTCTTTTGGGATTGCTGGTATAGACTTGTAGACACAATGATGTTCTCAGTTGTCCAGAGTGGGCAAAGAGGAAATTCTTTTTGTACACACTCCAAATGGAACTGCCAAAAATGTTGTCTATCATATTGCTTTAAGATAAATGTACACTTTTATGGCATGCAAATAAAATAATTTGTACGCTTCTACAGAAAACCTTATTTAAAACCAGGCAAGCCGGGTACTTGCATCTAGTATATATAATATATATAGTATATATATAAGGGCTGGTATTGATAAAATAATGTTCCATTAATCGAGAAAAAGTAATCAACTAATCGATTAATTTTGATTAATTATATTTTATATTACGCATATATAGATCTTGTTAATTAAGTAGCGATTCATTATTTCTCAAAATCGGTTAAGTCACGGTATTACCAAAACTCTTAAATTTTGTGACCTAACAGCAAATACGTTCTGCTATGTAAGAAAAAAGGTTTAAAAACTTTTGTTTACGCCTGCACGTCTAAATAAATAAAAATAAGTAGAGGGATCAAGATGTACGTAAGAAAAAAAAAGAATATTAATTAATAAATTGGAAATAAAAATATTAGAAGTATTCTCTTAAATTTTAATCAAATTTTAATCCATGACGTTAATATTAATTAATTAAAAATTTTAACGATTAATTAATCTTTAATTCCCACAGTCCTGATATATTATGCATGCATGTATACATGCATATATATTATATAAAGCTGTAGCTGCTGGGCAGTGGCGGCGTTGGGTAAGCGCGGGGCCTAGTGCCAGCAATGACCCCGCGGGGTCAGAGTACTAGTAAAGATAGCTAAGCTCCATTATGCTAAGGTATTTAAAAATATGAAATATCTTGATTATTGTGTAATTTTTATACCGCGTGTCACATTTTTATTAAATTATTACAAGTTCATTATGGTAGAGTCAACAGCAGCAATCGCAGGACAATCAAAATCTTGTTTATCTGCTTGTTTTGGAAAGTACTTATCCAGTGCTCCCTTTTGACTTCTGTCGAATTCTTCTCTTAGCTTGCGTTTTTTAGCTTTTTCTGCGGCTGAGTCATATTTGCGAAATTTATTGCGATCTCTTCCACTCATGTTGATATCGTACAGAGAAATCACTTTGATGACGCTAATTAATGTTTCCGATCTTACCACTACCGAGACACTGCCATTCCGATGACACAGTTTTCTAAAAATATCTATTTTAGTAAATCTATTGTGAATGCCGTGTACACAAATAAAGGGGATTGGCTGAATGGTACATCTGACCTATTTTCCGCTAACGGTGTAAAGCTTTCAAAGACGTCTAGAGCTACGCTACGGAATTTGACCTTCAAAAAGGATTACAAGAGTGCCTCTTTCGTTTCTTTACAATCGTTTCCAGCATACGTTCTACCATCCACTCTTTGGTTCTACATGTATAGGCTATTAATCAGGACGAGACATGTTCAGGACCGAAACGCGGGGCCTACCTAAGCGCGGGGCCTGGGGCAGTCACCCCAGTTGCCACCCTCAAACGCCGCTCCTACTGCTGGGTACTCCCTCACCATCAGAAAGAAAATAAATACGCAGATAAATAATTGTTTTTAACCATTTAAGAGCGTGACTGCGTTGTTTCATACTCAGAATATAGTTTACGATAACTTAATTTTACAACTAGATTCGACCTAGATTGTTCATGGATGGTGTAAAGAAGAGAGGAGGAGAGGGGGGGCGGACTTAAACGACAGCACGAAGAAATAAGAACAACGCAAGTGAATGCTGGAGGAACTGCCGGCGCATATTTGTTCTCGAGACATGCGCATTGCGGTTAGCTAACTGCCCCCCCACCCTCCGCTGTCCTCGCTTGCAACCATAAACTGCGATTGCTCGACCCCAGCGAGGGTCATTCGTTATGGTTAATTGCTGGCGCCTTGTGCTTGTCCTTATTTCGGATGAATTATTTTTATTGATGGCATAATACCGGCCAGTCCTCTGCACCACTGTCCAGAAAGTAACAGGCTAAACGCACCTATCTCATTTTTTTTAAAGATTAATTTTTTAAAACTGCAAATCCGAATTTCTCTCCCCGCCCCACCTTCAGCCACCGACCAGTAGCCCACAAGGACTTGTCATAACAGCGCTCTCATAACCCGGTGAATGTTTGACGAGATTTCTTCTGTGTGCTCCACCAGCTAACGGGGCTCGGCGCTCGTGGCTCTAACACAATCGTTTGGGAACCGCTGATAGTCGATGGATCAAACGCCCTGTCATTTGATGGGATAGTAATATTTACGCCTGTTGGTATAATTTATTTTTGTATATATTTTATTTTAATTAAGTTATTTGAAAATTCCCTGCCTCAATTATATTTTGAAGAACAAATCTGCGTTTTTAATTATTTTTGTGCAGATATGAGGCAGAAAAGGGGCTTTTTAAATAATATACAATCGAAAGTTGGCTTTTTTATTTTTTAAAAAAAAATCATTGTGAATATTTTTTAAATAAAACAAAACCGTAAGATGGCTTTACATTAAAACACATTAAAAGATGATATTTTAATTAATTTGCCTTAAAATTTTGTTAAAAAATAAAAGTAAATACAGTGGTACCTCCCGCTATGAAATTAATCCATTCTGTGGGGGGGGGGGGG